>JAJLUK010000074.1:0-56271 GCA_030570055.1 Blastobotrys chiropterorum
AGTATGCCCTGCGTAATGGTGGCCTCTAAAGCTCAACTTCCGGATAAGCCAGCGTGAAATATACCTACTTAGGTATGCAAATAAATAAATGGACAGGCATTTCTCAAGTTCGAAAGCGAAGGGACCATGTCACCTTTTTGTGGTGCCCCTTAGCTCCGAAGCAGTGAACAATACTGTTCTTTCCTCATCAGCGAAACAATCAAGCGCTCTTATGGGAAATTCCAAGGGCTCTAGTATTTCAGGTTCATCGGTAGCTGCTCTGCTGATCCGCCGATTTTCATTGATAAACCGAGTTTCGGTTTCGAGTGAGCCGAAGAACTGCTCGAACTCATCCCCACTCATATTTTCAATTGCTTCACAAATGCCAATTGCGTTTTCCTCCAGGGTTTGTCTTGGTCTTGGCAACACTGAACGACTTTCCTTCCAGCTCACTGTTATAAATTCTTGAACAATTGCGCTTAACGAACCTACACCTGTAGTTTCTAAAAGTGCTTCAGTAACCCGGGTTCTGCAGTTGCGTTCCTTTCAACTCCTGTACAATTCCATCTAGAACCTTACAAAGACGGTTTTGATCTTTCTGTACCATTTGCGCTTGGTCTTTCTCACTTATCTCACCATGTTACCCAATCCGTCCCTGAAAACATGGAGATCATCGACAGTAAAATCCGGATGGCGTTCAAGTCTCAAAGCGTCAGAAGAGCGTTTCGCTCGAGCCGGTTCTTGCAGTTCTCGGAGGTCTTCTTCGTCGCATCTGAGTAAATCCAAAAGGTTGATGTCGCCGTAATGTAATTAGCAGCTTCTGCAGGAGGACTATTAGAGTGGTTTTGAGTATTTTCAAATCCTCTCCATTAATTTCAGCTCGAGAGACTTCAAGTTTACAAACCAGCCCATGAAACTTGCGAGCAAGATTTTGAACTGTGAAATCCCACATTGTAATAGTCAATGTACGTCCCCCGAATGTCGACTACAGTGGCCAAATTTGTCGAAAAGTAGGATCTCCTGACGAAGGCTTTGGTCTTCAGTATAGCTTCATCTCCGTATTGAGGACAGGCGTATATAAGTTAGCAATTGGATAGTTTCGAACTCCTCCCAGAGAGCACACCATTTCGTCAAGTTGGTGTGAAATGCCATCGTCTAATCCTTGGTCAATTGAAAAATTGGCGCCATATTCTATCCGTCTATCACTGTCACAGTTGTCCCTTATTTGCACACCAAAAGGGGATATTTTGTGGAACGGGTCGTTAACATATAACTGGAATCCAACTTTTTAAATACCTGCACTGACAGATGGTTAGATACCTCATGAGGTTTACAGGGCATAATAAGTTCATAAATCCCCAAAGACCAAAGAAATAATGCTTGACCTTTAATGCCCAATTCCTCACGGATATTCTCGACAGTATCGAAGTCGTCCTTCTCCAAACCCGTCAGTTGGATACAATAATCAAACGAAGTGTCGGCTTTATCAAAAATGCTTTGAATCTGTCCCCTTATTTGGTCAATGTTATTGGCATCAAATTCTAGTTTTTTGAAATGAACCGGCCGCTTTTTAGACAGATCAATCGTCTGGTCAGGTATTGAAAGATGTGCCTTCCCATCAAAAGTTTCAGTGAACTTAACGTGCCCCCTATCCATTGTGTTACTGTTAAATTTATAAATAGGAATGTGGTATCGTAATGTTTATTCAATTTGATAAAGAGGTTCATGCCGAAGTAATAAGGTAAGTGACAATTTATCTCCGTGGAATTGCTTAATTTGACTTCAGTATACGCCACTTTGATACCTATATGCATTTCTTCTTCTGACCTCTTCGCGTTTGCTTTCACCGCCGACTCTCTGTTCCTTTGAAGAAATGCTTCTGAAACGTTTCGTTCTTGATATTTTTCTATCTCCCATTCTGCGTCGAGCCTCACGTCAAAGAGGACCCGTTTCGGAATGCATTACCTTCCAAAAATATATGATTTAATACACCAATCCCATCAGCATTGACTTGAAAATCTTTCCTACTTCACACTTCCGAACGTTGCATTAACAGTAACTAACGGCAAGAAAAATAATTAGCAATTCGAATAAATAGTTAGAGATAACGCAATTATATTGTTAGAAATAAATAGACGGACCCATATTCTCAAAGTCATGTTTCCGGACGCCAAGGGTGGAGTTTACTTAATACCTTTGCAATGTACCGCATTGTTCGTTTCCCATTGGCCAAACAGTCAAATCCTCTATATACAAAAAAACAATGCTTGGCCTTTAATGCCCACTTCATCACGAATATCTTCGATAGTGTGTCCCAAACCAGTCAGTTGGGCACATTGATCAGCCAAAGAGTCCGTTTCGTTGAAAACGGTTTGAATCTCTTGTTTTTGCCGTCAAATGTTATTTTTTTGAAATAGCTCGACCCGTCCAACGACGCGGATGGGCGTGAAACATGCGTGTCCTCTCGATAATGCCGCTTCAGCAGGTTCAATGCGTCCCCTATCCGTATTATAGTCAGGTTGGACTGAGAACGTGGTCCGGCGGGTGCTGCCACGCATGATCCATCCCGAAGATCACCTATAGGGGCCGGACAACCAGCATACTAACGCCCAGTGGTCCTAAGGGAGTTAATTTCCGAGGCTTCTGGGTCAGAGAGGGTGCGTAGCCTCCGGCGGCTTCTTTTTTCTCCGAAAAGAAGCAAAAAAGGTAGTTCGGCGAAGCTAAAGCAGTGTCTCAGATATTACGCCAAAATTAAAAGTCGCAGATGCCGGACCCACAGACAGCTCCGATGCGCAATGCTGCCTACGATCGTCACGGCAACTTACCTGCGTCTGCGTACGAGCGATCCGCGCAATCCTGAAACGAGCCACTCTCACGGTATACGCCCCTCACGCTACTGCCGCTGGCCTTGTGTTGGGTTTAATTTTGACATCGACACAGCTCACAGTAGCCGCCCGCACGTGACCCGTCTGTGCTGTCTCTCTTTGTCGTTCTGTGTGTGTGTGTGTGGGTATGTTTGGGAAGAAGACGCACCTCAGCAGCTTTAGGGAGAAGTGCTGTTCCCCCTTAGAGCCCATCGCAGGGCCCAACTTGCTGCAGCACCCCCGCCACCCAGAAACGATGATCTCGGCGGACGATCCAGACGACACAGCCGAGCTGTGCTCGAGAAGATCCGGCAAAGCGCCAAAAGGTCCTGCCGAGCCGACGGCCGTCTTATCAGTAGTCGTGCCCCTTACATAGCCGTCGGCTACTGCTTTGGGAGAGTTGCGCCAAAAAAAAACAAAAAAGGTCACGTGATGGAGAGAGAGAGAAAGACAAGAAGAGAGACGTCGTTTATTTTTTAGTTTCATTGCTGCATTGGGGAGAGTCTGTGCACTTCTCTAGCGAGTTTCGTCTCGGGTTCGAGTTCCCAGACCTTTCTGCTCATCACTTGTCGTATGGGTCACCAGCGCTTTCTGCAGGTTTGCGGGTATGGGTTGCCGATACGAACACACGGCCAGCTTTCCGGGCGGCCATCACGGAGCTCGACTAGCCGTGGCTGCGCTTTCGTTGCTTCTCTTTCGGGGGAAGAATATGCCGCAGAGGTTCACAATCCCCCGAAGCTGTAAACTCAGCCCTCCAGAGGGTGTAGAGACATGCCCTGCGGGCGGCCTTCTTTTCTAGAAAAGAAGCAAAAGCACTGCTCTCCGCGAAGCGGAGCTACCTTTTTTTGCTTCTTTTTCGGAGAAAAAAAGAAGCCGCCGGAGGCGACACAATCCCCAGAACCCTCCGGCGGTATGGGTTTGCCCTGCGGGCGGCCATCTTTTCTAGAAAAGAAGCAAAAGCACTGACTCTCCGCGAAGCGGAGCTACCTTTTTTTGCTTCTTTTTCGGAGAAAAAAAGAAGCCGCCGGAGGCGACACAATCTCCAGAACCCTCCGGCGGTATGGGTTTGCCCTGCGGGCGGCCATCTTTTCTAGAAAAGAAGCAAAAGCACTGACTCCGCGAAGCGGAGCTACCTTTTTTTGCTTCTTTTTCGGAGAAAAAAAGAAGCCGCCGGAGGCACAACTAACGTTTTCAGGAACGAGACAAACGTTGTGTGCCTGACGCACCTCACGGGATGCGGCTGATGTGTTGCGCTCGAGCGCGCCCAAGCGCGTGCGCCTGTGTTGCATTCTCGAGGAGGGAGGGTACTACGATAAAGGGGAGGCGGTGCAGGTAGCTAGTGGTGGCATTACTGGGTCTCTAGATAGGGGAATAAATAACAACGCGTCCTAGGAGGCGCCCTGGGTGATGGTGACCATCTTCTCGGGCTTGGGCTTGCCGACCTCGCCCTTGATGTCGCCGAGGCCGACGGTGCCCTTGGGCGGGATCTTGGTCTGCGACTCGTACGTCTTGCGGTACTTCTGCTTGTATGTGGTCTGGACGACCTTGGCCGCGCCGCCCGCCAGCGTGGTCGTGAACTGGAGGACGGTGGGCGTGAGCGGCGGCGGCGACGTGGACGGACCCGACTCCTCCTTCGTCGTCGTCACCCTATCGATCTTCGCGGCGGCAACTGCAGCGGTTAGCACGGTGGTTGCCCAGGGAAACAACGGCTCGACTTACCCAGCGTGCACAGGACGGCGCACAGGAAAACGAACAGTCTCATGGTGGTGTTGTGGTGGTGCGGACAAGAGATGAGATCTCAAACCTTTTTTTCCTCGCTGCGCCCTCGCGGTCCCAGCCCTGCGGTGTTCCTGTTCCTGCGCAGTACATATGAGTCTGCGCTCCCCACGTTTTTACCCCGCCGCGGCCGGGTAACCGTGTAACGGTGTGCCTGAGAAGCGTTATACTCTTGGACCTAGCCTCCAGCAATAGGAGTAAAACCAGGCAGTGGTCAGAACGCCGCCCAGTGGTCCTAGGGGGAGTGTGTAGCCTCCGGCGGCTTCTTTTTTTCTCCGAAAAAGAAGCAAAAAAAGGTAGCTCCGCTTCGCGGAGAGTCAGTGCTTTTGCTTCTTTTCTAGAAAAGAAGGCCGCCCGCAGGGCATACCAACCCCCAGCATTAGAGTAGTTGTTTCCGGGGGTTGGGTGGGCAGAGCGGAGGTGATGACAGAACGATGGGCTTGAGGAGACGGACTATGGACCAGAGGTCGTCTTGATTGGCCACGGATGACCTCCATGGTCGCCAGATCCTACAACGTACACCGGAGTGGCTTGTGGTATGTGGGTTGTGTGTGTGTAGGACTAGCGACCTATGGAGAGAACACCCGTAGGTGGGAGAGGAAAAAAAAAAGGGGAAAGCGAAGGGCGAAAGCGCTCCCTTTTATATTTCGTTGGTGGGACTATTAGGCCGACTGGTCCGGTCGATGCCGGACGTGTACGTGCTCTACACGTATCGCACTGATACCACATCACTCGCATAAACGAACAGGTAAAGCATATAAGCCGCACGTTAATTATAACAGCCGCGCGGTGGGTGGAACACTTTCGGTACAGAAGACATCCGGTTTCTTCTGGCAGTCTGAGCGTTTTAAAAGGAGAATAAGGGTGAGTCTGAACATTTAACGAGCGGATCCCGTTTCTAAAGGGAGGGTCAGCTACCAAAGGTGGGTGATAGGACGTGGTGATCGGCAGGGTTTTGTGCGGCTCGTAGATCATATGCATGTGCTTGCGGAGCCGCTATACCAGCTACTAGTGTAGGTTGTCCGAGTTTTGTCGGTTGTGATAGGATGCTATCAGTGCTTTCTCGGTTTGTTATAAGGGTCGCGTGTTGAGCGGCTGAGTCTCTACTACAGTTCGTATAACGTATGCATATGCATATGGACCCAACCTGTTTCTCACATAGCTATGCATGCACAATATCCAATCTTGCAACAGTCGCATAGCATTGCCTCGCAGAGCTACCTTTTTTGCTTCTTTTCGGAGAAAAAAGAAGCCGCCGGAGGCGACACACTCCCCCTAGGATCCAGAAGCCTCCGGCGGTGTGGCGTGCCCTGCGGGCGGCCTTCTTTTCTAGAAAAGAAGCAAAAGCACTGACTCTCCGCGAAGCGGAGCTACCTTTTTTGCTTCTTTTCGGAGAAAAAAGAAGCCGCCGGAGGCGACACACCCCCCAGACCAATCTGCGGCGACGGGCATAATCTCTGAAACGCCGGGAAGCCGACCGGCGCGCGGGTGCCGCGGAAAGGGCGGCGCGCAGATAAGTGATGCTTGTTTTTGTTGGAAGGGAAAAGGAGGTGCGGATCACGACTGCAGAGTTCTGTGTAGAGAGCATTAAGCGTAGACACAGCATGAGCGGACAACAGAGCAATGCTACTAACGAACAGGGACGGCCGTCAGCGACGCGGGCGGCATCATCCACGAGTGGCGGACGACGAAGCGGGACGTCCACGCCCAGCTCGCCGTCCGGATCACGGCCTCCTCTGAGATGGCGAACGTCGCTGCCGTCACAGCGCAGACACGCCTACTCCATTGACGACGATGAGAATGAGGTGGAGGCGGACATGCAGCAGGGCGAGGAGGAGCAGGACACGTATACCCGCAGCGGACATCGGCGGCTGAAGAAGAGCAGAAGTAGCGGGCTTCGCAGTCGCGGCGGGTACTTTGAGCCTCAGGCCACGTCTTCTGCTGTGGACCTGAGGGAGCCCTCAGAGGCGCCAGCCTATCCTCGCATCGATGAGGAGGAGGGGAGTGCTGCCAGCAGTAGCCACAATGGTGCTGCTGCTGTTCGACGTGAGAGCGAATCAGGAGTCACTGGCGAGGGCGCCAGTGGCAGTGCTGCTGGTGGTGGTGGTGTAGATGGGGAAGAGGCCAATGAAGACGATGGAAATGATGACGGTCACGATTCGGACGCCGAGAGCACTAGCAGCACCGAAACGTTCACGCTCAGAGAGCGTCAGGACGCCATCAACACGACCCATCCGTTCGGTATCCGAATCTGGAAGCCGGCCATTTACAAAAAGTCGCGATCGGTGCAGAAGATTGCAGAGGGCGACATTCATTCGATCCCAGGTAAAATTGTCACCTGGTGGGTGCAGCTCGGGAACATGATCTGGACGGTGTTGTTCGGGTCCATCTTCCTGTGCGTGTGTACGGTGGCTTCTGCGAGCTGTCTCATCTTCTTTTGGTCGCAATCGGCCCAGGAATACGGAAAGCTCGTGTTCTCGTTGGGCGTCTATTTGGCCTTCCCATTTGGCCGGTTTGTGGAGCTCGAACAGGACGAAAACTATCTGCACGAGGATCTGGGCGAGGGCCGATCCCTGGCAGAATACCATCGTTGGCAAGCCGGCGATGTGGAGCATGGGAGACTCTTTTTCGAACCGCGAAACCACAATCCTCCACGGGCCGCTCCGGCTCCGCCCCCAGTGGTTGAGGAAGAAAACGTGGAAACAGCAGCTAATGAAAGCGACAATGATAACGAGCAAGGTTCGTTGCTCACACGATCGGGCTCTGGAGGCCAGCTAACCTCGGCCGCGAGAAAGCGCAGATTGTTTGGAAGAGGCGAGTGGAACGTGGGACGTATCCTGTTTTATGTGTGGTATTATGGGGTCATTGCGCCGTTGCTCTATCTCGTCAGCCTCATCTGCTGGCTGGGCGTCTTCACCATCCCCATGGCCAAGGTTACGGGGATTCTGGCCGACCAGCTCCGACGTCATCCATTGGCGCTCTCCTTCAAGCCGGATTCAATGTATCTGACATCGAGCCGCTCCTCATCTGTACTTCTCTGCACGTACCGAGCGTCGGGCTGGAACTACTACAAGTACACCATTGACGGGACCAACATCTTCTTCATCAACCTCATGTTCCCCGTGGTGTTTGTGATTTTTGATTTTTACGTGCTTGCCGGCGTGCTCTCGTTGGACATGTTTTTGGCATCGGCAGCAGCCCTCTTCATTCTTGCGCTGGTTTCGGTCATTCCCTTGGCCTACTTTATTGGCCAGGCCGTGGCGTCCATTTCAGCCCAATCATCCATGGGCATGGGCGCCGCCACAAACGCCTTCTTTGCCACAATTGTCGAGGTTTATTTGTATGCCGTGGCACTGAACCAAGGCAAAGGCGATCTGGTCGAGGGATCCATCGTCGGGTCCATCTTGGCCGGTGTGCTCTTCCTACCGGGCATCTCCATGTGCACGGGTGCGATCAAGCGAAAGACTCAACGCTACAATCCCAGATCTGCCGGCGTGAGCTCGACAATGCTCATCTTCTCCGCCATGGGCGTGTTTGCGCCGACAATTTTTTATCAAATCTATGGGTCCTACGAGATTCATTGCACCCCATGCTCCGAGTTTGATGCGGGCGATTCCTGCAGACGATGCCAAATGTATCAATTGCCGTTGGAGCGGGATGAACTCTACTCCACCATGATCCAGCCCTTCAGCTACATGTGCGCCATTCTGCTCTTCATTTCGTACTGTATCGGTCTTTGGTTCACGCTGAGAACCCACGCAGCAATGATCTGGTCGACCCCGACTGCCTCTGAGACTGGTCACAAGTCCCATCTGCATCAGCAAGAACATGCGCATCAATTGCAACCTAATCTGGTTCTACACGGAAACCAGCCACAGACCCAACAACAACAATCGCAACAGCAACAGGACGCTCGCCGTTCTGCATCCAAACCACCAAAGCATGTCACCATCCAGGACCAACAGCAACAGCACCCAGTAACCTCCGGAACGGCTACCCCACATGCCACCAAAGAAGAAGAACACGAACACTCTGATGGCGGTCACGATGCGCCAAACTGGGGCCGAGGAAAGAGTACGGTCATTCTGCTCGGAGCCACCGTGCTCTACGCGATCATCGCCGAGATCCTAGTCGACACCGTCGACGTTGTGCTGCAAAACTTCAGCATTAGTGAAAAGATTCTCGGCATCACCATTTTCGCCCTGGTACCCAACACGACCGAGTTCCTCAACGCTATCTCCTTCGCCGTCAACGGCAACATTGCGCTGTCGATGGAGATTGGTTCCGCATACGCCCTCCAGGTCTGTCTGCTGCAGATCCCCGCACTCGTGCTCTACTCCATCTGGTCTCAGCCGGCAATAACAGGTCCCATCCACGACTTTATGTTCACCCTCGTCTTCCCCAAGTGGGACGTGTGCATGGTCATCTTCTGTGTATTTTTATTCTCCTACATCTACGCGGAGGGCAAGTCCAACTACTTTAAGGGCTCCATCCTCATTTTGGCATATACCGTAACCATCCTCGGGTTCTTCATTGCTGCACGAACCGAGACTCCGGGAATCAACATCTCCGGCCTAACTTTCCAGTAGTAGTATAATATATCATAATCAAGTATCCTAAGAAACGTTGGGGCCGAATGGCCCGCGGCAGCCTCTCCGCTACGCAGAGGGTGTGTCGCCAGTGCTTTTGCTTCTTTTCTAGAAAAGAAGCAAGTCCGCAGGGCGTACTAATCCGCTGGAGGGTTGAGCTGCCTCCGGCGGTTTCTTTTTCCTCCGAAAAGAAGTAAAAAAAAGTAGCTCCGCTTCGCGGAGAATGTGGCCAGTGCTTTTGCTTCTTTTCTAGAAAAGAAGGCGCCCCCAGGGCACAATAAATCCACCGGAGGGTTGAGTTCTCCGAAAAGAAGCAAAAAAGGTAGCCCCGCTTCCAGAGAGTATGCCGAGCACAGTTCATTGTTCAAGTTCCGTTATTGTGTGATCATATATATACAGGAATAATACTAATACCAGCCCAATGGCTGCTTCTTCTTCTTCTCGACCTTCTTTTTGTACGCAGCACCTCTATGTTTGGCAATGATGTCGTCCATGTTGGCCACGGCTTCGTCGACCTCGGCCTTTCTGGCATCCTTTGTGCGTTCACCCTTTGTGAGCTTGAACGAGACTGAGCCGCGGACAGGGGTCTTGTTCTCATGCTTGTCTTCGTAGAACTTCTTGCCGTTCAGCAGCTTGGGTAACAAGTGGGTAATGCCAAATCGATATGCGGTCTTGTAGAGATCGGATTGCCGTCTCAGGGAGTACTTTGGCGAGTTCCATCTGTTGGTCACCGGGTGTCTGCTCGGTAGAAATGGGTTGCAGTCGTCTGCATTCGAAAGTGTTGGCCGGTCAGAGTAAGTAGAGAATGGTGGTGGAGGGTACTTTTTGAAGAAGTTGGCCAAGTTTCGAGGAAGTTGTGCGAAAAACGGGTTGACCTCGGATGTGACTTCGCCAGACCCCTTAGGCTGGATCTGCTTCATGCGCTCGACGTTCTCCAGAACCTCACTGGCCAGAAGTCGCGGCTTCTTCTTGGTCAACAGTCGCAGAGTTGGTCTCATTAGTGCTTAGAGGATTTTGAGATTTTTCAGCTTTGATTTTTTTTGGGAACTCTGGTTTTTCAAGTTCCCAACCCACCGCCGCACGCGCCGCACGAAGGATGTTTTTATAGGAAAGATGAGAGACGACATATTTGTGCAGGAGGTTTGTAGCGTTCAAATAATTCCATATTCTGATTGCATTGAGATTAAGATTGGGTTTTATTAATTTCTTATTTTTTCTATCTTCTGATGGAAAACACCTCGGCCACAGCCTAACACCATGAGCCATCTCCAGGAAAGCTACCATCCCCAATTTCATGCAAACTACCAATTCATCCAAACAAGGAAGTATATTTGAGAATTTCTCTTCATTTTATTCACACTCTTCGCACGATACCGTTCATCTGTGAATGCTAGTGTTCTAATGTGGGACTATCGCTATTTACGCGGGGTGCCCGCCGCATCACACGAGGCTTTATTTATTTTTAATTTTTCAGTCCAATGAGTCAAGCCTGGAAACAACTTAACAAGAAATGAGAGTATCCGTTAATAGTGTTGGAAGCAAGAGGTTTTTCACTCAAAAGTTCCTCCAGAGTCATAATAAATACGCCGTCACTACCTACGCACGACCAGAATTCGTTCTGACCGAAGGTAAAGGCTCAGAAGTTTGGGATAAGGAAGGAAAGCGATATGTCGACTTTACTGCGGGTATTGCGGTGACTGGTCTTGGTCACGGCGAACCAGGAATCACGCAAATTCTAGCCGACCAAGGGGCCAAATTGATACATGGGTCAAATTTGTACTATAACGAATGGGGACCTCGGCTATCCCGGACATTAGTCGAAAAGACTTTGGAGTCTGGGGCTATGGAGAGGGCATCCCGAGTGTTCATGTGTAATAGCGGTACGGAGGCCAATGAGGCGGCACTTAAATTTGCACGAAAGTTTGGTAAGGCCCAAAACGAAGACAAGATTGAACTAGTGTCCTTCAAGAACGGTTTTCACGGTAGAACCATGGGAGCATTGAGCATGACCCCGAACCCCAAGTACCAGGAGCCGTTCAGCCCGTTGATCCCAGGAGTCAAGAATGGAGAGATCAATGACATTGCTAGTCTAGAAACTCTCGTTACTGATAGGACCTGTGGTGTTATCATTGAACCAATTCAAGGTGAAGGTGGTGTTCACACTTGCACCCCAGAATTCTTACAAGCATTGAGAAAGCGATGTGATCAGGTCGGCGCAGTGTTAATTTTTGACGAAATCCAGTGTGGATTGGGCAGAACCGGCCAGCTTTGGGCGCACGCACAACTTGGAGCTCACCCAGATATCATCACTATGGCCAAAGCTCTCGGTAATGGGTTCCCAATTGGTGCCACCATGATCACTGAAGAGGTTGAAAAGGTTTTGAACGTTGGCGATCACGGCACTACCTATGGCGGGAATCCACTGGCCTGCAGAATTGGAGACTACGTGGTCAATAAGATCGCGAGCCCAGAGATTCTGAACGGTGTGAGCGAACGATCCGATTTGTTTAAGCAAAAGTTTTCCTCCTTGCAACAAAAATATCCCAATTTGGTCAAGGAGAATCGTGGTTCCGGTCTTCTTTTGGGACTCCAGCTGGCTTCGGACCCTGGTCCAATCGTCAAACAAGCCAACGAAAACGGCCTCTTGGTCATCACTTGTGGTGTCAACACTTTACGTTTTGTGCCGGCCTTGAATATTCCTCTAGAGCGCATTGAAGAGGGTATGGACATTTTGGATCATGCCATTAGCAAATCCGCATAGAGTGTTAACAGAAAACGAAGTATATACAACTTTAAAAAGAACAAAATGCATAATATTAATTAGAATAAATGTGTTACCAGTTAGCACGTCCTGCTGATTTGAGACGGTTCTTGAAGCGATCCGATTTTTCACCGGTAGAGGAAAAGGTCTGGGCTCGTGTTGGTCCAGGTCTTGGAGGACCCCCCTGGTTATCCGGATAAACCTGTGGTTGATGTGGCCGTGGCTGTTGTGGTTGTCGGCGATTATAAATATCTTGCAACGCTGATTGCCCTGAAGTATGGTGTCGTTGGACGTTCGCAGTCCTTCCTTGAGTGCTCAATGACTGAGTCGACGAAGAACGGCTATACATTTGCTGAGTTGGTTGTTGTTCAACTCCTAACCATGCTGGCAGGCCGCCCTCCTCCTTCATGTAGTATCGGACCAAGGCATTATGAACTACTGTGTCATTTTCCGTCTCCCCATCAGTCTCGTGCGAATGGATCGAAAGATTAGACAGTGCAGCAGACGCACTTCCGTATTGGTTCCGTAGTCGGGACCATATCCCATCCTTCTTCGATCTATCCATTTGCGTGTGTATGTTGTGTGTGCGATTTGATAGCATCTCTTCATTCCCAAGTTTTGACGTATCAGATTTACCCCTTGCGCCGCACATATATGCGGCGGACGAAAAATAGTAAAAGATTACACAGAACGGGAATATAAACGTGAGTGTTGGTAATGGTTGATTGGTTTGACGTAATATCGAGAGCCCAAGTTAGATTGGTTTCTTTATTTTGGTGCGGAGATTCGACCGTGCACGTTTGTGATTGACTCCATCGTCCAGCATATCAATGACCCAAATCCTGACCTTAAAAAGAAGTAATAATAATAAGCTTATGGGCATTTATAAGAGTATAAAAGTAAACAAGTTGACAAGTCTATCATATGTGGAGGTTCTGAACCGAAGATAACTAGTTCCCTTTGGCGAGCCTTGCAGAGAGCTGGTTGTTGAGGTGAACCAAGCGACTAGTGTTGATATTGTATTGGTTGGCATGTTGGATAAGCCTGGTGTAGGATCGTGAAAGGGATTGAGCCACCGGATAGGAGATGGCATCGACAGCGCCACCAATAACGTTACCGAGGAAGACCTCGGCACCATCAGTAACAGACTGAACAAATGGGCCCAAGAGGAAGTTACCAACGGCAAGAGAGAGTCCGCCTGTCAAAGGAGCAAGCGCATGAGAGACGGTAGCGATTGCATTGTCGATCTGAGAATCGGCACTTTGGATCTGGGTAGTAGCGATCGCTCTGCCAGCATGTTCAGGATGCTCACGAATCTGCTGGTTCAACTTGTCCATTTGCTCACGATAGTTGTTCATTGAACCTTCAGCACCGAGCAACAAGACGTTTTGGTGATGAGCACGGGCTTCGACTTCAACGTCTGATCCAGACGGGATGGCAGCAGCTGAGGCCACTGTCATGGTAGCAGCTACAGCGTAGAAGAATTGAGTGGAGACCATTTTTGTTTGTTTGGAGTATTTTTGTGCAGTTTGAAGGTTGTTTGTGTTGAAATGTGATGAGAAATTTGGACATTTTTATAGACAATCATTGGATTCGGGATATGAGAGTTTATCCAGTTTGAGTTTTGTCAGAAGGTTTTTTTTCACGTCATACATTAGGAAAAGTTCGAACGGTCGACTATGACGGAGCAGGCGTAGTGTTGTTTCAATGAGGTTACACCTGTATGAAAAAATAGCACGTGTGAGATCTGCCACTGCGTTGTAATGGGCTGTGGCTCGTCGTTCGCATTCTTGTCGTTGGGGGCGGTTTGGTTTTAAGTTCAACGGGTTTCACATAATCCGACTGAAACTCCTAATTACCGAACTAGGATTATGTTTCATAGGCGAACTTTGGGTACATGAAGGTGTCTAGAGCCAGCCAAACAGGGTCGAGACTATTCTCTATCAATCGAGAGTCGAGAACAGGGTTCAAAATGGCCATGAGCCTTCGTCTTAAAATACAGTGAAACAAAAGTATATTAGCTGCACATAGCACGAAAAATATCGGTATTAATCAAATTACATCGATTACATCATACACAACAATCAGCATATGTGAATACGAACTGCAGTCAAACATGGATCTGTAGCCATTAAGAAGTGCTCCCGCCTTCCTCTCTTTCTATTCTCTATGCCCGATCTTTGTTGCGTGGCCAACTTCTGTAGTATAAATATTAATTTTTCATAAAAGTGGTACAGCCGCACCTCCCGCTAAACCTCACCATCACATTTTTGTCACACCCCGTTGAACCCACAGACACAACTACAATGTCCAGTGAATATGTAGTTGATCGAGGAATCGTCAAGAATGGGCAGACGATTCACGATGTGAACCCTGCAATGCTCATCGAAAAGATCACGCGAGAGCGTATTTTTGAGTCCCGATACTGGAAAGAGGAGTGCTTTGGGGTTGACGCAGCCACATTGTGCGATAGAGCCAGCGATTTAAAATACGTTGGTGGCCAGTATGGTGGCAACCTCGCTGTATGCCCCTTTTTATGTCTAGTGATGAAGATGATCCAATTACAACCGGAAGAGGAGATCATCCAAGAGTACCTGAATCAACCTGACTTTAAATACCTGACTGCTCTTGCTGCGTTCTATATAAGGCTCTTTTTCAAACCCGTTCAAGTTTATCAACTGTTGGAACCACTGTTGAACGATTACCGCAAGTTGCGGTTTCGCGGAAACGACAGTTTCAAGTTATATCATATGGACGAATTTATCGACGACTTGTTAACGAAACAGCGCGTATGTGATACCACCTTGCCGCGATTACCACAGAGAGTCACCCTCGAAGACATGGAATTGCTGGAGCCAAGAGAGAGCACTCTAGAAAGTGAACTTGAAGATTACGATGAGGAGGAGTAGACAAACGGGTGACACCAACAGCAATACTAACGCCGACCCTAGGAGAAACTGGTCCAAACCGCATGGAGAGCGGATAAGGCCATATACAGACAACCCATCTGGGGCTATTTTTCGGAATGTTTTAAAAGCATTTAATATATTGATACAACACTATAAAGAAATCAACCAATGACCTTTTCCTTGCATTCAATGCCGTACTTCTCCTTAAGCTCCTTGATCAAAGAGTTGGCAAACTCTGGGGTGACTGGAGCGTGGATACCTGGTCTACCGAGAGTGCCATTGAGAACTTGCTTGACGGCAACGGCACATGGAATACCGACCAATTCAGCCATCGCAGAGTAACCCTTTGGATCACCGGTCTTGACCAAAGTGGAGGTGCGGACTTCCTTCTTGCCGTCCGCCCAGGTGATGCCAAACTTGTGTTGAAGCATGACAAGATCCTTCTCGCCCTCCTCGTATTGCATCTTTTGTTCCAAAGTAGCACACAAAGTGTCCAAAGCATTGTTACGTGGGATGATTGGAGAGTCAGAGAAGAGACCTAACCAACGGAAACCAGCCAAGATACGGTCCTTGTCAGCCTCATCCTTGAACTTGGTCTTGGAGGAGATTGCATCAATGAGGTCCTTGGTCTCGGAAGATTTGGCCCCAGTGAGCTTGGCCAAGGCATCCTTCCAGGCGAGTGGCTTGTCGGATGGCTTGAAGAAGTCGAGCTCTTGTTCAGACAAGAAGCCGAGGTCGACAAGAACCTTGATGAATTCTGGGAAACCTTGGTATCGCAAGGTACCTCTGATCAAGGTTTGGCACTCTGGAATCTGGTATCGTTCTCTGAATGGAGTGGAGTCTCTGTTAGGATAACAGACGAATGCGAAACCTGGGTAAATGTAGTAAGGCTTAGCAGTGTTCATGAGACCCTCACCAGAAACTTCAACGGTTTCACCATCTTGATAGAACTTGGCGCTGTTTCTGAGAGCCAACAACACGCCACGGGAGGACCAGGAGAACTTGTAGCCCAATGGATTGTCAGAGTCCTCAGCAGCTGGCAAGCCACCACAGTAAGAGAGGAAAGAGTCAATCTTACCGCCCTTCTGGTGAACTTCGTCAAAAGTCTTGACAGCGTACAAGTGGTCGATACCTGGATCAAGACCAATTTCGTTGAAAACAATGATGCCAGCATCCTTAGCTTGTTGTTCAAGTTCCTTCATTTGTGGGTTAATGTAGGAAGTGGTGACAACGTGCTTCTTGTTTCTAATGGCAGACTTGATCACAGTGGCGTGGTGAATGTATGGAATCAAGGAGATGACCAAATCGCACTCAGCAACCGCAGCATCGAGCTCCTTTTCGTTGGTGGCATCCACAGAGATGGCCTTAGCACGGCCGCCAGCCAATTCCTTAGCAGCCTTCAAGGTTCTGCAGGCAACGGTGACTTCGTAGTTCTTGTCAGCAGACAAGTCGTCAACGGTTGGCTTAGCCACGAAACCGGATCCCAATAAAAGAACTCTTTGAACCATTTTTGTTTAATAGTGTTGTATTTTTTTTTTTGTTATAATTTGTTTATACCAAAAAAAAAGAAGGGTGTCAAAACAAACTCAACAAGTACGGTCAATGACTCTAACATTTGTCGTCCTCGGAGGCCGGGGATGCGTAATCTTTCATGCTCAGATGTACAGAGCCGTGGTAGTTTGGAGTATCCCCGCGATTCTCCGCAACCCTAACCTCCGAGGCGTGTGAAATTTGAAATTTGTGGAGATTCTGGCGGTTTCTGGGAGGATGGTGGTGATTATGAGTAGAGAATGGTGTAGAATGCGTTATGGTGTGGTTGCTGGAGAGTTTTGGCGTATATTTCCGATGCAATTGGTTCGTGTTTTACATAGAGCTTCAAGATTGGCTATCAAACGACCTCAACAAAAGAAACATAGTTAAATGTATGCATGTGTAAATTCGTCTCAAACGTCCTCCAAAAAAAAGAAAAGCCGACGTGTAGCTCTGCGAAGCCATCAGCAGTTCTTTTGTTTTGTAGAAAAGAACGTCCTAGGGGGGCTGGGGTCGCCTCCGGCGGCTTCTTTTTTTCTCCGAAAAAGAAGCAAAAAAAGGTAGCTCTGCGAGGCCATTGGGACAGTGTTTTAGCCTCCGTCGGAAAGGGCATGCCAATCCGCGAGAGGATTGGATTGCTTCTGATGATATTTTTATAAGGAAGAAAAAAAGTCGCTCCTCTTGGCGATGAGTCCGTTGACCGGTACTTTTGCTTCTTTTCTAGAAAAGAACGCCGCCCGCACCGCCTATGATACTAACCCACCGAAGGGTTGGATTTTCTCCAGTTGAATACGGTAGCCTCTTTCTTTACGCGACGAAACAAGAGGTATGTGAGGGACAATTGGCTAATGCTTTTGCTTCTTTTCTAGAAAAGAAACCGCGCGCAGGGAATATGCATACACGTTCCCAGCGATAGGGAGGAAAAACCGCAAGTGGGGGGCACTTTGCTTCGTTTCTTGGAGCTGTTACCAGTCTAATGAATATTTATCGCCTCACAATTCGATATTATATCGGGTCTCACACCGAATCTTCAGAGAGCGCTCCGGAAGAAATTTGCAGACCGCCAAAAGACAATTGGACTGACAAACCGCTTCGTCACCCTTTTCGCCGTTAATTGGGAACTATATTAAATATAAATAATAATATACATTAGAAACCTCGGCCGCGACCTCTACCACGGCCACCGCCACGTCCACGCATACCACCACGACCACGAGGAGCAGCCTCCTTCTTTGGCTTTGGTTTTGGAGTATCGTCAATCAGTAATGTGTCTAATGGTAGCGATTCCGGTAATATGTAAAATCGAATGTTGTTTCCTCGAATGTTGATAAAATCTAATGATATAGGATCTCTGTTTTTGATCGTCATCTTCACATTTCGTAATGTGGTATTCATATTCGGCGAGACAGAGACGATTGTGCCGGAGATTACTGTTCCTTATAACATGTTAGTGGGGATTAACAAGAAAACAAGACACACAGTTCTTACCATTCTTCAACTCTATCTGAACTGACTCAGAGGTCAATTTCATCAGAAACCTGGTCACGTTAGTAAAAACATCTACAACTAGAACCACAATCAGGCACTCACCGAACCAACTTCATTGCATATATATCGATCCTGTTGAAGGAAGGTAGTTTTTGTGAACGACGCGGAACTTTTTTCGGTGATGCGAAGGGATGGGAGATACGCTCCCAGCCTGAGTCTTACGCCAACCGCACACACACACACACACACACACACACACACACAACAATCACACAGACCTCAACAAACGCCGACAAGACGCGTGCGAGGCCGCTGAATCGCGCAGCGAGTAACCGAAACCAGAGAGAAGGAGACCCTTCCACACACCTTCTTTCACCCGTAATACTTTTTTTGTTCTCATTAGTGTAGATGTCTGACATCCAATTTAAGACCAGAGGAAGGAAATCCATCCGCAACCTTCCCAAGGAATTGAACATTCCGCTCGACACCAAGGTGTCGGTGATTCAAGAGAAGCTGGCCCAACAAACTGGGCTTTCTGTTCACAGGATTCGGTTGACTGTTCCTCCTCCACCGGGAGACGACAAGCCCGGCCCAGATGGCAAGAAGAAAAGAGACGTGGCGCTTAAGAGCGACAGCTATCTCAAGGAATACGCTACTAACGCTGATGAGCCATTGGTCCTCTATGTCAAGGACCTCGGCCCACAAGTTGCGTGGAGAACCGTGTTCCTGATTGAATACTTTGGGCCGTTGTTAATCCACCCAATATTCTATTTCCTGCAAAAACAAATCTACGGCACTGTGTTTGAACACACCAAGGATCAGCAATTGGTGTTTGTGTTCACTGTTCTGCACTTTTTGAAGCGCGAATATGAAACTGCATTTGTTCACAAGTTTTCGTTGGCTACCATGCCATTGTTCAACATTTTCAAAAACTCATCCCACTACTGGCTCTTGTCCGGTGTGCTCTTGGCTTACTTTAATTATGCTCCGGCATCCTACTTCACCGCGGACTCGCCACTCTGGATGCGAATCTTGTTCAACCGTCAAGTGCCGCTCCACCTCGGTAGCACGGGACTCTACGTCCTCTCCTTCATCTGGCTCTATGCCGAGCTGTCCAACTTCTGGACCCATCTCACTCTTTCTAAGCTCCGTCCAGCTGGCTCCACTGTCCGCAAGATCCCATACGGCTACGGCTTTAACTGGGTCTCCTGTCCAAACTACTTTTTTGAGTCTGTCGCGTGGACCTGCGTGGCCCTCCTCACCCAAAACTGGTCTGGCTTCCTCTTCGTCACTGTCGCAACTGCACAAATGTACATTTGGGCCATTAAGAAGCACCGTCGTTATAGAAAGGAGTTTTCTGACTATCCGCGACGACGAAAGGTCTACATTCCTTACCTGTTGTAAGTATATACGGATAGTAATAAAATGACGGCGCCCCATCGCTGCAAGGGCCAATGGAGTATAGATCAATTCGTCAAGTCGCATGGATCTGGAGCTCGCGCAAAGGCACTTTTTGTGGCTTCTTTTCGGAGAAAAAAGAAGCTGCCTGAGACAGCTCAATCCTCCAGGGGTTAGTATGCCCTGCGGGCGGCCTTCTTTTCTAGAAAAGAAGCAAAAGCACTGGTCAATGGCCGCTCAGCGAAGCGGAGTTGCTTTTTTTGCGTCTTTCCGGAGAGAAAAGAAGCCGCCGGACTGCCGGGTTTTCAGGAAAGAAGCAGAAGTGTTTTTCAAATTCGGAGGGTAGTAAAGACAAATTGGCTACGAAGGTGATTCAATCAGTACTGGAAGAGAGAGACAATTGCAACCGGATTGTTATTATACATTTCCATTTCACTTCAGAATCGCTAGTTCTTGCATATCTACACGGACCACAGGGAAACAACTTACAATGATGTACTATGAAAAGATCTTTGCTGTAAGCGATTTAACTGTTCTTAGAGCCAACTTCAAGTCTCAGCCCTCCTAGGCGGGGTTGCGGGGTTTGCGTGTCGGCCGACCAACTGGTTGGCCCTTTCGATCGGCGCTGAGAGCTACAAATGGAGTAATTCGCCGGTACGGTGTCGGACTTTAGCAAGCTACCTTCAGCTCTCCAGACTTGCGGTTTTCCGCCTTAACAAGGACCATTATAACCTCGGAAGATAGCTAAGAACTCCAGGTTAGATATAAACTCGATTCCGAGGAACCGACAGACAGAACTCGTGGTGTATTAGCTATATAATACGCTCTTGAAGCCTGAATACTATTGTGAACGACCAAAAACCCCTTATCTGAGAAACTCGACTGTAAAAATGGCCACTGCAGGAATTGAAAGACGTGTGGACATCCAGATACCTTCCGTATCAGATGACTTGATGAGCGGATGGTTATACCCATCTCCGCATTTTACTGCAACCAATCCTGGTCCAGCCATAGTTATTGCCCATGGACTGGGTGGTACGAAGGAGATGAGGCTTGATGTGTTTGCGGATAAGTTTAACCTATTGGGGTATACCTGTGTCGTCTTCGACTATCGTCATTTCGGAGGATCTCAGAGTCTTCCAAAAGGGCTGATTGATTTTGCGAAGCAACAAGAGGACTGGAAATCCGCAATCAAATACACCCGCCAGTTGGAAAACGTGGACCCTGACCAAATAGGTCTCTTTGGAACATCTTTCAGCGGAGGCCATGTTATTCAACTGGCCGCTGGCGACAACAAAATAAAGGCCGTTATCTCGCAATGCCCCTTCACTGATGGGTGGAAAAGCGCTCTTTGCTTGGGGATAACCGCAATTCCCAAAGCGTCCGCCCTCGGTCTTATGGACTTTTTATTTGGCTCTACAAACATACCGCTTCTCGGAAAGCCTGGAGAAGGTAAGTTGGAACTAAAAATGCCCATATTTTTCACACTAACAGTCTTTTTCTTCAACAGCTGCCCTGCTAAATTCACCAGATTCACTCCCTGGATATGAAGCGCTTGCACCACCGGGATACGAAGCTCAAAAGCAAGTACCGGCTCGAGTAGCCCTGAAGATCCCTCTCTTGTATCCGGGATCGTATGCTTCCGAGGTTAAATGCCCCGTTCTCTTTGGTATCTGCGGCAAGGACTCTGTTGCGCCGGCCGATACAACCTTTAACTATGCAAAGAAAGCACCGAAGGGAGTGGTCAAGTGGTATGAGGATATGGGCCATTTTGACATTTACGTTGGTGATGCGCACGAAAAGGCCATGGGAGATTATGTAGAGTTCCTCAAAACCAATCTACCAATCTAAGGTATGCATAACTATGTAAAATTTGCAATTATAATAAGAGGTTAATGTTACTATGGAATGCCACAAAGCTTCGGCGATGAACAAACATCCAACCAATTCACTACTTAGAAAGGCGATACCTCAGCGGTCATAAACTTCTTTGCATTGTCCTTTATCGTCGTCCATTGGAAGTTCTTTTGACCTGGGTTTACCAGCTCATTGTTATTCTTGGAATGATCCAAGCCACCATCGTTAATTAATGCAAGAACCGTACTGACAAATCCAACAAAACCACCGCCGTCGGCTTTGGCACTCGCTTCTTCTGCCTCCTTATGAATCTCTTCCTTAGTCACAGGGACTACGGTCAAGCTCAAATTGTTATACTTTTCCCACAATCCCGCAATCTCGTTGGTGGTGGCTTGATCACTTTCAATGATAACTTCATCCGGAATGTCGCGTGGATTCAGCTTAATTAGCTCTGCCACCGAACGGCAAATGTCCGAAATAAAGGTCACCGAGAACTTGGCTGTACCACCGTTAATTTTTCTGTAGAGGTTCTTGTCTGGAACAATCCCGCTGAGGAATGGTTTGGCCAAATCCCAATCGGCAAATTTCGCAGTTTGCACCAACACCGTCTTGAGTCCCTGACTTCGGGAATAATCCGAGGTGTCCTTCTTGTTTTTAAAGTGTAGAGGGTAATTGATATCGTCATGGTGCACACAGCCAAACTCTGATGGAATAAAGAGCTTAATTCCGGAATCAACGGCAGCGTCCACTAACGGCCGTTTTGACACATGTGGAGTGCTGATGTCAATTAAAGTGTCAACACCTGATAGCGCCTTCTTCAATGCTTCGGCATCATCAAATGGTGCAGTATAGAACTCAACATTCGCAACTCCAGTTGGGGCCTTTGACACATCTCTGGTGAGGGCCCGAATTGGGTGGTTGAAGTATTTGGAGTATCGATCTTCGGTGAGGGTCTTCAGTAGATCCTTTCCCAATGCACCGTTGACTCCAACAACAGCAATCGTAATCTTGTTTTCGGACATGTTTTATGTTTGGGTGGTTGTGTTTCTGTGCTTTTTTTGTTTGTGTTTCGAAAAAAAAAATGCTTGTTCCCGACCTCGAAGAATGGTGGTGTCTTAAATAGTTGGCGGATCCGCCGTTTCACCATCTCGATCGTCTCTTCCGTCATCTCATCGATTTGTAATAATTAATAATGCAAACGGTGCTATATTTGGACGGCCACCGGCGAAATAACGCCTTGTATTTCCCTAACATGTTCATGGTCATATTCATCGTCTCATCGGCTTAGTAATGAAAGCCTATTCTTTGTAATACGAGCCGACCTTGGGGGTTACTGCGGAAATACGAATTACGCCTCACCGATTTTTTTTTCCGCGCTCCTTGGTGAAGTGTAGCCAATCATGTATGTAGCACATGGCGACAGTTGTGTGATGAAATTGGAATCACGCCACTCTGGCCGTATTTACTGTTCATTTTTAATCCTCTGAAGGATACGCAAATCGGTTCTCGGGGACCGGTTTCTGGCTAACGGCCGTTACCACAGCAACCGGCATTCGAAGATAAAATTATTTTTCCCTTACAACGGTTAATCGCCTACTAGCCAAATAACGGTGGAATCTACGTGACAGAATGGCCTTGGAATGACTGTAGCCACCTGCGGCTTCTTAATGGTCTGAAACGAAGTAGAAGCGATAGCTCTATGAGGTCAGTCATTTCTTTTGTTTCCTTATCTAGAATAGCAGGCCGCCTACAGAGTGAACTAGCCATAGTGATTCTGGATAATTGATGACTGCCTCTGGCCGTCTGGCGGCTTCTTTTTTCTCCGAAAAGAAGCAAAAAAGATATCTCTGCGAGGCAACTGACCAGTGCTTTTGCTTCTTTTCTTTCTAGAAAAGAAGGCCTCCCGCAGGGCATATTACCTGGTTCTGATGACAGCTCGTAGCGAAATTCCGGAAAGACATGTTAAATTAACCCATCAATTCATTACACAGTATACTTTTCAACGTACGTATAGACGTCCTTGCCATGTCTCATGCACTTTTGCGATTCCATTTGCACTTGGTCCGTTAGCGAGCTTGGACCACAACTCACAAGTGCCATGGTAGTAGATTTGTCATTAATACCGGGATCTGAACGAATGATATCGCGAATGTCTGGTCGCATGTAGGTAACAGAATACATGGAGCATGAAGACGCTGTTGAATCGCTAATACTGACCTTCTTTTCAAGGCCGATGCCGTCTTCGATCTCCTCAGGCTGTGGCTCACGCGTGACGTATATATCTACCTGGACATCATATGCGGACAGCTGGGCCAACAGGTCTTTATACCAGTTGAGGGCCTTTTCGTATGGGATATACCAGATCACCCGGATGCTCGGCTTTGCAGGTCGATGAGCAAAGTCGCCTGCTTCTTCTCTCCTCTTGATCGTCTGTACAAGGTCCAAGGCGATCGGCAAGGTGAAACTTGAGCCAGTACCACCAGACACG
Organism: Blastobotrys chiropterorum; assembly: GCA_030570055.1. NCBI lineage: Eukaryota > Fungi > Ascomycota > Dipodascomycetes > Dipodascales > Trichomonascaceae > Blastobotrys > Blastobotrys chiropterorum. Next base: position 23,640 of record JAJLUK010000074.1, read on the forward strand.
AAATATACAGTGTTGAACGTGATCAAAGGAATAAATCTGCCTCCATATGGGCCGTGCACTAGAGACAACATTTTAACCACCGAAGTATCCGACTCGGCGTCTTCCTCCAATTTTTCCTTAATTTTCTCACCAATGGCCTTGGAAAACCCGGTATGCGGACGGATGACCAACCGTAGCTCTTCGCTCTCTGGCATGCTGGCCACAGTGAACGGGTGCCACTGAACTTTGCGAACACCGCCAACCCGGAGGTAGACATGCTGGCCAACAGACCAAGTTCCGATGTTGGGCATGTACCACTTGAGATGCTTTAGTTTTTTCAATGCCAGACGGACCTCCACAGTGCCCTCGTCGTCCAACAAGGACAGCTCTGCAATGCTCTTTGTGGGGGACAGCTTTTTATTAACGAATGCGCGGACGAAGGAGATGACTCTGTCCAAAACAACCGTGTGGATAGCGAGAATGACATAGGCCCGACTAGCAGGGTTGTGGAATAATGCAAACAGCATCATGATTCCAGCAGAAATTCCGTGATTAAATAGGAAGAATTCGTACGATAGTCGTCGGAAAATTCTCATGGATGCCCAGGTCAAAATGGTCATGCAACCAAATGCAATCATGCCAAAGATTTGTGGAGGGATTTTCAGCATAATCTCAAAATCCATGCTCAACCAATACTTGATGGAGATGGTAAGATGGGTCAGCACCATCATCCACACTGAGCGACCCATCCAACGATGAACCATGTTCAACTTGTCATGAGGCAGGCCAGTTATAAATGGGATAGGATCATTTTTAACAGCAAACAGGTATAACAACGGAAAGTTGCTCGCTGCTATTTTCCCTATCCGTTTGCCAACAATATAAAATCGTGGCTGGTAGTCAAGATCTATCGTCTCAACAAACATAAATGTGCCATTGATGCCCAGGTATCCTGCCCACAAAAGCAGCAAACTGGGCTGGAAATATTTAGTAGTAAATGGCACAGGAACTGAGCTGTTGAAAAGGTCCCATATTCTCAGCAGCTGGAAATAGAACCTGTTTGTATTCTGCGTTCGTCTGATGAGAATCTGTGACCAATGGAAGACAATTCCATACAGAACAAGACTGCACAACCCAAGGCCCAGCGACAACCAGCCATACTTATTGTTGCGCTCTGACTCCGTATAATACTGAAGGTAGTAGGGGATAGCCATTGTGTGGGAGGAAGGGGAGAGGGAGTGAGGGGAAGGAAAGATAATAATAAAAAAAAAAAACGTTGAAATTCCAGAAAGAAGAATTGGGCACCTTTTGTGTTAATTCTAGCCCAAAAATACCAAGAATGCCCTTCTCCTACCAAGAAATCATGCTAACGGGTCGTTTCTTTTTCTCCTCCCGCGGATATAAAAAAAAAATCAGATATTTTCTGTTACCTTCCGCTTTGAGAATATCTGATTCACGGAAGCGAACGGACTTGCGCGATCATCTTGGCGTGCGCGTAGATCATCTACCAAATCTGGCAACTGATTTACCATCAAGGTAGGGATCTTGCAGATCGCGCTCACCCGCCCACTGAGCATGCATACCCTCAACGCTTGTTTTAATTGGCACCTATAAATTGGCGAAAATTGCTTGTCCACTTCTGTAAAACACTCACAACAACAAATATGAGATTCACATTCCTCACCCTCGTCTGTTTCATTGGCTATTGTTTAGCCGAGAATTGGGAGACCTACCCATCAGTCAAAAAGTCGGCCACCATCAACGGGTTTGCAGACCCAATCTACTCTAAGCTTCCCAAGTGCGCGGAGGACTGCGTGAAGCAGTCTACGGGGAACACACCTTGCCCCAAATGGGACACCGGCTGTCTGTGCATCATGCCTCAATGGTCAGGGCTGGTGGCTGAGTGTATCGCTGAAAATTGCAAGGGTAAAGACGTTAATTCGGCTTCTAGCTTGGCTCTATCCCTTTGTAGTTCCGTCGGAGCTAACAAGTGGGAAATGCCCGCCTCCATTTCTGGCAAACTCAGCAAAGCCGCAGAAGCCAAGGCAACGGCCGCTTCGGAATCCAGTGGGGGCTCGAGCTCGTCAAAGTCTTCCAAATCCTCAGTCCAACCGCATTCCGCAGCCACTTCAAAGTCCGGTGCCAAATCAACGTCTTCCTCAACCAGTGCTAGCTCCACTGGTGGTGCACACAGCGTTCAAATTGGCGGAAGCGCACTCGGTATCCTCGGGTGCGTGCTCTCACTCGTATTCTCGTTGCTCGTCTTCATGTAGAACCCCAAAATAGCACAATAATTACTTATTCCACTTGTAAGCCATTTTCCCTTTTGGGAATTATCAGATGTTTATCCCATGCGTGCAGCTGAAACCGTTTTAAAACCGATCAGAGCAAAAGGCGCCGATTCGGCGCCATGCCGAGAAAGTGGAGGGCTATAATTTCTTTTTCTGCACAATCAGATAATTCCCGAAAGGGAAACGGAAAACAAGGGTATAACCCCCAATGTCCACTGCGTGGTGGTATATAAATACTGCACCTTTTCCCGGCAGAGTTTTTGTTCAGAATCAATTCACTCGCTCTTTATAACACACACTCTCCATCACACACAATGAAGACCTCTTCCTCCGTCCTTCTCACTGCTGCCGTTTCCGGCGTTGCTCTCGCTCAAAACTACGAAACCTATCCTTCCGTTAAGCACACCGCTTCTATCAACGGTTTCGCTGACCCTATCTACGGAAAGCTTCCAGAATGTGCTAAGGAATGTGTGAAGCTCGACACTGGCAACACTCCATGCCCATACTGGGATCCAGGCTGCTTGTGCTACATGCCACAATGGTCCGGTAAGGTTGGCGCTTGTTTCGCTGAAAAGTGCTCCGGCGATGAAGTCAAGTCTGCCACTGACTTGGCTTATGGTGTCTGCAGCTCTGTCGGCGCCAACAAGTGGGAAATGCCATCTTCCGTCTCTGCTGCCCTTTCTTCTGCTGCCAACGCCAAGGCCACCTCCGAAGCTGCTGACACTACTGCTGCTTCTACTACCGCTGCTCCTTCTTCCACCAAGGCTGCTACCACTGCTCAAAACACTGCTTCCTCCAGTGAAGAGGAATCATCTTCTGCAGCTCCTTCCTCCACCGCTGCCGCTTCCTCCGGCTCTTCTGCCGCTTCCTCTAGCCCAGCTGTCACTTCCTCTGCTGCCGGATCCACTTCTGCTGCCGCTTCTTCCGGCGCCGAATCCTCTGCTGAAGAAACCACTGCTGCCTCCTCCTCTGAAGCTGCCGTTTCTTCTGCCGCCGCTAACTCCACCGCCACATCCTCTTCTATTGAGCAAACCAACGGTGGTATCATGAACGTCGCCTCCTTTGGCGTTGTTGGTCTTGGTGCTGTTGCCGGTGGCTTGATCTTGATGTAAACTGGATTTTACTGACTCTGTATATTTACTTTCGCTTCTTATGTTTCCATCGTGACCCCAAGTTACGAGATGGATACATCTACTATTAGACCGCAAAACCTTCTTGTTGCTTAATATATTAATGTTTTATTTAAATATAGAGTTTGGATCAGGAAAATGTAAACCAGTCCAAAAATCTTCTTAAAACAATCGAAACATCTCAAAATAATTCGTTGATTCTAAAGAAGTATATTCATCCATAATTATATTATATTTATTTCGAGACAACCTCTTATCTTTAACTAAATTGAATTTTGTACAAATCGTCTCATGGATTTGAGTATAAGCCATTTGCAATTTAGTAGTATTAGCAGCGACGAAAATAGCGCTCGGCTAAATCGAGCAAGATGGATAGCGCTACGTTAAGAGGTGCCGTATCCTATTTTGTTTTTACTGTTGTTCTTTTTGGACTACTTATTCTTCAGACTGTTTATCTGCTCCTTTTCCGCTGGTCTCCGTTCCGTCATCGTGCTTTGTTGTCATCAACTCGCCTAGACAAAAGCGCATAGGTGCATAAAATGCAACCCAAAAATATGCACAAAATTTCTCCTGGCTCATTGTTCTTGATTATTTAATTATTACGGCATTATGGAGCACTGGCCATTTGGGTTTCTATTTAATACAATAATTATAAAACTCATTTCTCACTGTTAAATAAGAATAGGGGCCAGCCGTTTTTGGGCACCACAAAAAATCTCCAGCACGCGGGAAACTCCGAGTGCGTTTGATAATACTTACACGGATCGTAGGCAGGTCAACTGACCGACATTTGCATGTTCCCTCATCCGGTAATAGATCCGTCGAAACAGATCTCTAAAGGATATATTTGTATTTGCTCATTCCACTGTGCGACACAATACCAATGCGGAAAGTGTTGATTCTTTGCAACCTTTTAGGTACCGCTTGTTGGCGCCGTATGTTTATACATTTAACATGTTACATTCACCCGGCAGTCTTTAACATGCATTCTGTCCTCCGTCAAGAAAAAAGATTGACAAGAACGAGTAGTCGCTCCACGGTCCTAAGGGAGATTGAGTAGCCTCCGAAGACCGTTTTCATTCGAAAACGACTGTCCGCGTCTTCACTTCCGAGGCATATACATCCCGGCGGCCCAAGAGGGAGTCTTACCCCAGGCGGCTTCATTTTTCCGAAGAAAGTAACAAAGATCCCATGAACAACGGTCCCTTGCGATCCTATTCGCTAGTGTTTCCCTCTTGGAAAAAAGGCCGTTCGCCGCACACCAAGTGTCCCAGTAATCTTAACGGAGTTGAGGAGTCTCCGTCTGTTTCCTTTTTCTCCGGACTGAATCGTAAAAAGAGACCTTGTGAGGCAGTTGGCCAGTGCACTTGCTTTTTTTTTCTAAAAGAGAAGGCTGCCTACAGGACACACGTAGTCTAGTGTCCGTGACGAAAATCTGGTGCCTCAGGCTCCTTCTCTTTTGTCTCCAAATTTAAGAAGGGGGGGTGGCGCTGCATGGCAATGGTGCTACCGCACTGTTTCTGGACGATAATCCAGCCCGCAAGGAGGTCCAGCCCCAATTGTCTTATCAGTATTGTGGTGCCTTGGACTTTTTTCTGGACCGAAACAAAAAGTAACTCTGCATCTTTTCTAGAAAGTAACCTCCTGAAGTGCGTATTCAACCCGCGAGCATGGCGGTGTATTGTATGGGGGCCTCCTGTAAAAGAAGGGAATAGGACAGACGCTATTAGTTTTCAACCAAACGGGAAGTTTTTGGTCTTTCCGACCTGCTATTAGACGGCGTCCTTAATTTCCGCCTTCTCCATTTAAACCATATGTGCCTATGATAGTTAACCTATACCATATGCATATGACATCTGCATAAGGGCATAGCCGCTATGACATGTATATGTATCATATCATCTTATGCATATGCATACACCGAAAAATCTGCTAAGCGGATTCATACTTTTTTCTACTGGTAGCTATAGCTAGTTGATGGAGCGTATGTGTGTACGCAGATGTCATATGCATATCAACGAATGCCGATCATAAGGAAAAATAGCTTCCGGGCGTCGATGCGTATACAGAGCTATGCATGAATCTCTTCGAGGCGCGCAAGGACAAGGGGTGCGTATGCCTACGCATAACTGGTTCATAACTGGCTGCCAAAGTGAGGGTATTGTTTGTACCATATTAATCCACACTTCGAGGCCACAAATATGCATATTCATACACTATGGCCGAACAAAATGCACAACCTGGAAATCAGCACGGGTATTGCGCGGCTGAGCATCAGCTATGCATATGCGTAGCCATTGTCAATGCTGTAGCAGTATCTGAACAACCGTGCACCGTGACTCCGCGTTAGTTCGGTAAGCGTTATCCGCTTCACTCCTATCTCGCTGACTTTTACATTCACAGTAGTGCCACAACAAACACTAGTGGACAGTGGAGGCTGCTTCGACTGAGGTACAACAGACACGTACATTTCCAAAGTTGTGGCTGTCAAATCCACTGTCTCGCTCCTTAGAGATGTTTTACAGTGAAGAATTCTTCTCGAATGTATCACATCATGGCACTGAACCAGGAAGTGGGCATGATCTGCTGGTGGGCCTCTGGTCTGCGCAAGGAAATAGCCGAGAAGCCTGTTCCTTTCCTTTTTCTTGCTTCTTGTCGGAAACAAACCGAAGCTGCTAGACTCGGTCGGAGACAACGCAGTGAGACTATATTCCGCTCGTTTTTGCAGAAATAGAGCGCAGGAAATAGCGCCTCTATGGCCGCGCTAGGGTGTATATGCCTGCGGGCGGTCTTATTTTCGGAAAAATGCCACAAAACTGTAATATAGCCTTTCAGAGCTACTTTTTCTGCTCCTTTTCAGAGACGAGGAAAAGGCACCAACTGACCGCAGGCAACACCCCCCTAAGATGGCCGGCTCAGTATATGCAGTGCTGGCAGACTTCTTTTCTAGAACAGGGCTGTCTTTTAGCGTCTTTTTGGGGAAAAAAATCCGCTGGAGACAACCGCACACCCTGGGTCCACAACCCTCCGGAGAGCGTGATATGCCCTGCGGGCGGCCTTCTTTTCTAGAAAAGAAGCAAAAGCACTGGCCAATGGCCTCGCAGAGCTACCTTTTTTGCTTCTTTTCGGAGAAAAAAGAAGCCGCCGTAGGCAACCCGTCTCTCCGGAGGATAGTATGCCCTGCGGGCGGCGTTCTTTCCTAGCAAAAGCACTGGCCAATGGGCTCCTAGAACAACTGTTCGCCTCCTCCATCCGCGGCCGTTAGCTGCCACCCTTTCCACAACGCTCTCTGCAACAAGAAAGCGACACAATAGCTTACTCTGAGATGGCAACGAACGCAGCGAAGCTGACGGCAAAAAGCCAAATTGCAAACTCCATGCAAACCAAGTGCACGATAACTTTTTGTAGCGGCTGCTCCAAAGGGGATCTCCGACAAAATCCAACTCCATATTAACAAGCGTGCATTACGTATACGGTAATCTACAACCGATATTATCTGTGCCGAAGGCCACGGATCTACATTAACCGAGAATCATCAGCGATCGTCAACCGATACGGTAGATTAGCCCACAACTACAGCAACGGCATCAGTTGGGACCCATTCGTACGCTACCTCTATGGATCCGACGCATCCCTTGAATCCTGCATCATTGAAACAGGGTGCACTATGCGGCTAAAAATTCAGGGATGTTCCGAAATTAGCTACGGCACATTGTAACATCGTTACAGAGGATGCGCTAAATTATAAGGTGAGCATTGCGTTTGATCTGCAGGTTTGTTTGAACCTGTTGCTGCGGGCTGCAGTGCATCACCAAGTCCCGATGTAAGGGTTTAATGGGTCACTAGAGCTACGTCATTACAGGGTAGCAGGTGCTATGATCGGGTTATTGACACCAGTCTAATAAAGTCTATACGGCAGTTTGTTTTCATCCGACCCAAATTTTACTGCGACAAAATCTGAACCCTACAAAAACAGACTCCTCTTAGCTCTCGCTGCATGATCCAGCGGCCCGAGTCCGAGTCGCATAAGCTCGCTTCTTTTCTTTTTCCACAAATAACTGCATGTCTGGCCAACCGTTCGCCAAATAATTTCTTTTCCCACCAAAACACAGCAGCACTCTGTCCCCACTAAAATTTTTGCGCCAAATAGCGTTGCACGTCATGGAATGTGCTGGTTCTAGCGGCGATCACAACGGTCTGTCAAAGCGATCGTCATTTTGCTCTGTCCAGTCATATATCCGCAACGCCTGGATGCTACGCTACGACGTGGCTGATGCGAGCCCGGAAAAATTTTTTTTGTGTCGGAAATCCAAGACACCCAACGAAAGTTACCCCTGAAATTTTCACTGACCAAAAGGACGCACGCCCACCGACGCATTCCATCGGGACGCTTTCCCATCGAGGTTAGCTAATTAATAACGGGCCCCACTCTTCTGCAATAGGAAAAGAGATCGCCTCCTCTAAAAACACCGCCGGACGTTTGCCCGAAGAGGCAGACTTGCGCATAACGTGCATAGGTGGGTCGGACCCACTGATCTTCTCGGTAATGTGTGTGTGCGCAGTCTATTAAAAATTAGAACATCATTAATTCAGTATATACGAAAAGAAATGGTAAAAAAAAAAAAAACAAACAGGTTAATTTTGTATTCGTTAAATCAGCGTGCTAATCAAACTTTTGGTTCATTTGACAAGTCATCGTCGTCATCATCGTCAATAAAGCTAACGTCGCCGTAGTCTAGTTCGTCAATAAATGGCTCCAGTTCGGTAACTCTGGTTTCAAATGGCTCATTGTCCTGTTGCGGCAATGGGAAGATGAGGCCTGCAACGTAGTAGGACGTGGCGCCCACCGCGAGCGACAGCAGCCATCCCATGTTGAACATGTCGAACGCGGCCTGCGACACCTTTGTGGAACCGGCCAGCGTGGCGCAGAAGCCTGGGAATGGCAGGGCGAACCCGGCAATGAAGGCGAAGATGGCTCGCCAGTTGATGCCAAAGTTGAAGTAGTATGCAGCGTGCTTGTCGAAGGTGTAGAGCGAACGTAGATCCAAGTTGCCCTTTCGCAGCAAAAAGTAGTCCACGGCCATGATGCCGACGACGGAGCCCTGGAAGATGGCGTATCCGCCGAGGAACTGGAGGAAAGTGTCTGCGGAGGTCATGATTCTCCATGGCACGATGGCGAACGCAATGAAGAGACAGATGATTTGGCCCCGGATAACGTTAATGTATTTGGGCATGAGACAGGTCACGTCTGCCGCGAATGGGATGATGTTGCAGGCGATAGTGGTGCCGAGGGTTGCAAAGGCGAATGCGAGTGAGGCGAAGAAGACGCCGGCTCGGGCCTTGGAGGTGTAACCATGGTCGAGAATGCCGTTGAGCAGGTCGTATGGGTTCCAGAATTCCTCGCCCCATTTCTCCTTGACGGCGGCCGTGGTGAGGATACCGAACGCGGCGCAGATGGTTTGAGCGATTGGCAGACCGAGCATTTGGCCGTACACCTGGGCCATGGAGGAGGTTCCGTATCTGGCCATATCTGGGACGGTGACGACGAGGGCGGAAGTTGCGCCAAACACAGAGTTCATTTGGCCCAACACGGCAAAGGCAAACACGTGCGTGGAGCCCCGTTTGCTTGCGTCCACGAGGAGGTCAGAGTCGATCCCGTCGTTCATGACCGCGGCCCAGATGACGACACCCAGGCCGGCCAGTGGCACCAGAACAGACTTGACGGTGAACAAATGACGCAGCTTGTAGGTGTGCACAAATAGCAACGGCAGCGTAATGAGGAATGCGAAAAAGAAGCCCAAGAACGTCTGGAGGTCAATGTGCTGGGAGGCCGGGATGGTGTTGTGGATCTTGGTCCAGCCCGGGAAGATGCATCTGAGGCAGATGGAGATGAACTGGCCCTCGTAAAAGAGCTGGACGCCGCCCCAAATGATCCCGAGGATGGCTCTGAGCACGACGAAAAAGTAGTGTGCATAAATACCAAACGACGCACGGGCCAGGACGGGATAGCCCAGATGATACGAAGTGGCTGCTCTGGAATTTGCCACGCAAACCGCCGCAATGATGAGATTAGAGAAGAACACGGTGAGGATGGACTCCCAAATGTTCATACCGGCGAGAATCATGGTGGAGCCGTAGGACCAAGTGGCGATGGCCCAGGATTCGGAAAACCAGTAGCAGAAGAAAGAGAGCGCGCCCCAGACCCGTCGGTCGACCCTAGTGGGCAACAAATCGATATTCTGCAGCGTGTGCGTGGAGCCCCGAATCTGGATGGCCCTGTGAAAGTTTTCAAACGACGAAAAGGCCCACTTGGTTTTGGCCCAAAACGACAGTTTCTTTGCTGGCGCAGCCGGCGGACGGTCGTCCAGCCGACTGTTGACGCCCTCTGAGCTGTACAGGGACATGAGCGTGGGTGTGGTGAGTGGTGGTGGAGCGTAGAGAGAGGCCAAAAAAAAAAAAAAAACCTGGTGCAGCAGCGGCCTCCGCTGGCCATTATATATAACCTCCCTGCGGGCCCACAGGTCGTTACTGGATTGGGTCCGGCCGCCTACGAAAGAAGGGACTATCATTCGCGGCGCGTGCAGCCATAATAACATTGGGCGGAAAAAGAAAGTGCTCCCCTCCCGCGACGTATTATTTTGCGCAGTACGGTCGATCGAGAGAAGGGCGAAAAAATATTCGCCAATAAACGGTTCCAGCGTTGTGGGGGGTGGCCAAAGCGCTGTTCGTCGCTTTTGGCGTTCAGAAAAACAGGAGAAAAACGCTCCTCAGGAACTCTGGCCCATGCGCTGCGACGCTGCAGTCGCTGACCCTTTTTTTGCTTTTGGCGCCGGGAAATGGTACCTCAAAAACGATGCGCGCGCATACGCGCCCGATTCAATTTAACCCGTTTTAGGCATCCCTGCAGCATATCGTCCACGACTCGTCCGAACGTTTCTTTTGGCGGCCAGGATGACCGTTTGGATGATGGCCCATTGTTATCTGGGATCTAGGGGGGCGAGAGCGGGAGCGCTACGTGCTGCGGAGGGGTGTGGAGGAGATGGCGGCGGTCCAGGAAGTTGTGAAGAGGGTTCTAGGGGGGACTGGTGGTTGCCTCCGGCGGCTTCTTTTTTCTCCGAAAAGAAGCAAAAAAGGTAGCTCTGCGAGGCCATTGGCCAGTGCTTTTGCTTCTTTTCTAGAAAAGAAGGCCGCCCGCAGGGCAGACCACACCGCCGGAGGGTTGTTGATCTAGGGGGTAGGTGGTAGCCTCCGGCGGCTTCTTTTTTCTCCGAAAAGAAGCAAAAAAGGTAGCTCTGCGAGGCGAATAGGCAGTGCTTTTGCTTCTTTTCTAGAAAAGAAGGCCGCCCGCAGGGCATATTCACACCCCCGGAGGGTTGTGGACCTAGGGGGTAGGTGGTAGCCTCCGGCGTCTTCTTTTTTCTCCGAAAAGAAGCAAAAAAGGTAGCTCTGCGAGGCCATTGGCCAGTGCTTTTGCTTCATTTCCTCGGCAGAGCTTTGGTATCTCCCCCATATCAACACGCCTCTCTTTCGTTCTGCTTTGCTTCATCTCAGGGCAGAAGCAGGAGTTCTCCGATGAAAGCGCAGAACCGGACTGGCCATATTGGTAAAATGGAAAGTGGTAACGTGAACAGTTTGATCTTGCGCCAAACTCAACTGGGACCGAGGAGGAGTCGACCAGCGAAGCCCGATGCCAGTGCTTTTGCTTCTTTTCTGGAAAAGAAGGCCGCCCGCAGGGCATACTCACCCGCCGGAGGGTTGAGATGCTGTTGGCCGATGCGTTTGTGTCGTTAGGCCCTCTGGGCGGTACGTGCGTCCAGTGGTCCTAGAACAAAAAGATACCCTCTGGCGGCTTCTCTTTTACTGAAAGAGATGAAAAGGGATCTATTGCATCGTTTTCAGATAGGGTATACTTATATGAAGATTGGAAGTGCTGTGGCCGATTATGTCGTTTATGAGAGCCGTGCGAAGACAGTTTTGCAATTAAGACAGTCCGACCCAGAATCATTTAATTTGCTATAAGTATCACACGACAGCTATTTGGCCAATACTGTTATTGGACTAAAAATGAAGTTGGAATTCTCTATTAGGAGTCCGTTGCGGAATTGGACAGCTGCGGCTGCAAGGTTATGCTCTCGTTAGCACGTTGCTGGATGATATAGGATTCTCATTAACCAGCTTGGGTGAGAAATGTAATGCAAAGGATAGTGCTGGCCTGGCGCGATCAATGACTCGGCAATGAGTAAATATGGGTCCTAACATCTGTTTTTCCAAACGCACTAGGGTATCAAGTAGCAAGAGGTCGACGATTATGTTCAGCGGGTCCCGTCGACATGCCGTTTCAGTGTTCTTAAAATATCTTCGCTTTTGTTGCAAATATTTGAGATAGAAAGTGTCCATCCATTGATTGATAGCTAATCAGAAAACGCTCCTGGTTTTTGATGGTACGTACAACGGAATCGCATCCGTAGTGATAATGGCAATTCTTCACGTTACTGGAGTAGGCTCTTGAGAGAAACAGCTTTTTGGAACTAGTAAAATATCTGGATCTTCTCAACATATGTGGTATAGAGACAAATTGGAATTTTTGCTCCTGTCTGACACTGTCGGACTGAAAAATGCCGCTACGCTGTACCACTAACTCAATAGCTCTTGGCCAGACCTCTAGTCTACCCATATTGCCCCACGACACAGCCAACGTTATCGGAGATTGGAAATTGACGTTACTATTTGAAGAAATGGCCAGTGCTTTTGCTTCTTTTCTAGAAAAGAGGCCGCCCGCAAGGCATACCCACCCCACCGGAGGGTTCTAGTGCCTCTGGCGGCATCTTTTTTCTCCGAAAAGAAGCAAAAAAGGTAGCTCCGCTCCGAGGAGGTTGTATGGACCAGTGCTTTTGCTTCTTTTCTAGAAAAGAAGGCCGCCCGCAGGGCATACTACGCCTCCGGAGGGTTCTAGTGTCTCCGGCGGCTTCTTTTTTCTCCGAAATGAAGCAAAAAAGTTTCCTCTGCGACGCTGACCGATCTGTTGTCTTTCTGTCGAAAATTGCAATTGCCCAGTTTTGTGTGAAAGGAAGCACACTACGACTCCCGAGAGTCTCAGGGGTGGTTCCATCGGAGCGGGTACCGAAGATCGCTACCACAACACCAACACCACCCTTTGCTTTTTCTTCTAGAGAGGAAAGCTGGACGCGAACAATGTTGTGCTTTGCCGCTTCTCCAGCCATTGGCACCCCCGCATCGTTCAGAGCTAGAGCCTGATTAACCAAGAAGGCGCGGACCGCCCCCACCGAGAGGGTGCGGGGAAGCGGATGTACCTGCTGCGTGGGATGGGTGGGATGGTATTAAAGGGACACGAACCCGACTATCGCACGCACCCAAACAACACACACCATCATCATGAGCACCGAAGACAGCATTGAAGCGTTTTATGCGCTAGACCGACCATGTGTGCTGGGCGAGGGATGTCTATACAGAGCGTCCGACTCGACCCTGCACTATGTGGACTGTCTCCACCAGCCTCCGCAGTTGCACATTCTGTCCACAGACCCGACCACTGGGGAGCCCGTGCACCCTGGGGTGAAGGTGGCCGAGAGCTCCGTGGACGCGGTCAACAAGTCCAAGGACGGCCTCCGGGTCATTGACCTTGACGACAGCGTCACCGTGATGGCGTTCCGCAAGAACGTGCCCGGGTCATACATCTGTCTGTACTACCAAGGTTTCGCCTTTATGGACGAGGCCACAGGCAAGCTGGACGTGATCAAGGAGATCATCCCCACCGAGGACCGCCATATTAGACGATTCAACGATGGTGGCTGCGATCCAGCCGGCCGTTTCTGGGGCGCGGAGATTGACGTCAAGGCGCTGTCCTATGGCGCCAATGGCTGTCCAAAGGACCACCAGCCGTGTGGCCGGCTGTGGAGATATGATCCAGACGGCACCATGACTCAGATGGAGGACGGACTGGTGTGCGGCAATGGAATTGGCTGGTCTCCAGATGCAAAGACAATGTATCTGCACGACTCGGCTGCGCAGTACATCTATGCGTACGACTATGACAATGCCACTGGCAACATCTCCAACAAGCGGGTCCTGCGCTGCTTCATTGGCACCCCACACGAGCCAGACGGCATGGTCGTTGACACCGAGGGCAACATCTGGGTGGCCATGTTTGGCGGCCACTGCATCATGGGAATTGACCCACAGGGCAACACCATCAAAACCGTCAAGACCCCTGCCCGCAACATGGCATGCACCTGCTGGGGCGGCAAGAACCACGACATTCTGTATGCGGTCACTGCATATGACAAGAAGCCGGATCGTGCCAGCTCCGATCAAGGTGGCCATCTCTTCAAGTATCGTCCAGAAGGCCACAGCGGCCAGCCCAAGTATGAGTTTGCCGGTTGAGTAGGTAATAAAGACGCCGCAATTGACCACAAAGTGTATTCGTGCGTAGTCGAAGAACCCTCCGGCGGTGTGTTGCCTCCGGCGGCTTCTTTTTTCTCCGAAAAGAAGCAAAAAAGGTAGCTCTGCGAGGCGATTGACCAGAACTTTGTTTTTGGACCCTATCGCGCTTGAGGAGTTTCATAGAGCCTTCGTAAAAAGGGATGAAATCTTTCTACCCAGAAACTTTTCCGTAACCCATTTCTGTCCTCTTTTTGTCACTGCTGTTCCACATACATTACACCACTATTGTTTTCACCAACCAGTTCTCGTCACGTACTGCTGTTTGAAATGATTGGGCATGCTCTATCATCTTGGGAGGTATAGAGAGAGTGCTTCCACCACAGAAATCCAGTTAATCGCACATTTTACGTTTTAGCGTTTGGATATGCCATGCGCACTAACGTTTTTTATGTTTACGTTCAATGTTATGTTGTTTTATCCGCCCAATGTTATTCCACATTGTTAAGTCACTATTTGCTATAATCGCTACTGTATCTGATCTCGGACGAAGTTTCACGACTATTGTCGGGTTTACGCCAGAAGGGTTTTGACGAAAAACTTGAAATTTTGTTTGATAATCTTAATGGCTACATAATGTTCTGAGATGGATTGGATAATGGCCATATTGCGGAAACGATTGGATCAGTTCCAGTAAAAAAGATGTTTCAATCAATGCCACCAGCTACACAAGGAGACTATTCTAAGAGCTACCTCCGATAACTCGTCTCTAGGGCCATTGACCAGTGCTTTTGCTTCTTTTCGAGAAAAGAAGCCCGCCCGCAGGGCATACTACCTCTCCCGAGGATTCTGGCTCCTGCAAAAACGGGACCTCATGGCCAATTGCTAGTGCTTTTGCTTCATTACACGACCTCGTTAATCGGGCAGCTGCACACGGACGTTTTAGACACCGTTATACGAGCCCACAGCGCTCGTTGACAGGGATGACAGTTGAACCCCGGGATCTGGTCGCAGGAGGCTATAAGACACCAACGCCGAAACGGCGATTAGATAACCTGCGCGCGATGCGCGCAGTGGTGTTTGACAGGATCGTCGATCGGGTGCATGAAGCCAGGGATGGGAGTGAGTGTGTGACAGGGGTCCTATTGTTCAATTAGCAGCAACTACGGACAAACTCAGTATAATGCATCATGGATTGCCTGTGCGGACTCGGCGACCAGCTGCTTCCCTTTGTCCAGGACGCCGTTCATGGCCATGACGGGATGTGGGACCCCGGGGTAGGTCTTGAACGTGACCTTGACGCCGTTTGCCTCGAGCTTTTGGCGGTACTTTTCGCCCTCGCCCGAGAGCACGTCTAATCCTGCCACGGCAATGTGTGCTGGCGGGTTGCGCTTGAACGATGCGTCCGGATAGTAGATTGGGGAGGCTCGGGGACTGATCCAATCCTGCTGGTTTGGAAGATAGTGGTTTCTGAACCACATCATCTTGTCGGCTGGGAGCGCTGGGGTGAACTGGAACTTTTTCCAGCTCTCATAAGTATCTGGGGACGCATTGTTGTCACAGACTGGGACGATGAGGAGCTGGAACTTGAGTTCTGGGATGGAGGCTGCTTGGGCAGTGTTTCGTTCAATGATCATGTGTGCCAACACGGCCGTGAGGTTCCCACCAGCAGACGAGCCACCAGCTGCCAATCGGTCAGTGTTGATGTTGAACTTGGGTCGGTTTTGCGCCAGCCACAGATAGGCCTCCCACGTGTCCTCGACAGCGGCCGGATAAGGGTTTTCTGGCGCTAGACGATAGTTGACCGAGACCACGATGCACTTGCCATATGTGGCCCAATGAGTGCAATGGACGTTTTCCGTGTTGATATTGCCCAGAACCCAGCCGCCGCCGTGCATGTAGAGGAAGGCCGGCCATCCGCCCTCGGGAGGGTCCCCTTTGGGCGTGAACACCCGCACAGAGACAGGCTCACCGTGGGATTCTTGACGTTCGATCGAGTAGTCCTCGGTTGACGCGACCTCGAGCGGGTCTGCGATACCTGGGATGAGCACGCCGGATGTTCGGGAGCTCTCGACCGGCTGGTACTGGACCTGTTGCAGATTGATGATGTGCTTGTTGTAGAAGTCTACGTATTGCGGGTCCAACAACGGCAGCACGCTTTCGTGGAGGGGATATGGTGGCTGTGGGGAGCTCATGGTGTGGATGTGGATGGAGGGAGAATGTGTGCTCCCCCATCTTTATATCCGCAGCAAGCGACTACGTGGGATATCCCACTCGATCCCGCGCAAAGGGCTCAGGGGCCGGTTCCTGGATTCTGCAAACGGTCGTGGGGTCGATCGCCTGTGGGACTGCCGCTCGAGAGCGGCCGCAGGGTATGCCCATCCTCTCGGGGCTGGGTCGCCTCCGGCGGCTTCTTTTTTCTCCGAAAAGAAGCAAAAAAGGTAGCTCTGCGAGGCGAATGGCCACTGCTTTTGCTTCTTTTCTAGAAAAGAAGGCCGCCCGCAGGGCATATCCACACCCCCGGAGGGTTGTGGACCTAGGGGGTAGGTGGTAGCCTCCGGCGGCTTCTTTTTTCTCCGAAAAGAAGCAAAAAAGGTAGCTCTGCGAGGCCATTGGCCAGTGCTTTTGCTTCTTTTCTAGAAAAGAAGGCCGCCCGCAGGGCATATCCACACCCCCGGAGGGTTGTGGACCTAGGGGGTAGGTGGTAGCCTCCGGCGGCTTCTTTTTTCTCCGAAAAGAAGCAAAAAAGGTAGCTCTGCGAGGCGAATGACCACTGCTTTTGCTTCTTTTCTACGCAGGGAATACTGCTCGCGTCTTTTCTCTCCGAAAAGGTGACCCTGCCGCGTGGACGATAGACGTCTACCAGTGCGTTTGCTTCTTTTCTAGAAAAGAAGGCTGCCCCGGAGAGACCATGTATGCATATGCAGACGTGCCGAGATAGAGAATTTAGCCTCTTGTGATGTGCTTCAAAAACTGTGCATATGTATGCAGCCTTTAATGAGGAAGGCAAATATGCCCAAGGCAGTTCTGATGTGAGACTCTGACGGAAAGAGCAGCCTCCATGTGCACCAAAACTAACAGAATATGAATATAAACAGAACAGCTAGCGGCCAGGCAAACTACGCAGCCCGCTCATCCCACAGCTAACCTTGGCCGCTGTTTTTCCGATAACCCGGAAAAAAACAAAACAAAATCTGACGTATCACAAAATATTATCTACGCCACAAACGCTGCATTATAAAAGGACCCGCATTCCCAACCGTCACTAACTTTTTTTTTATTTCATTTTACTTTTATTTTTTGAATAATTTTTTATGCATACGCGATGAAACGGCTCTTACTCAGGCACACATCCGCACTCGTATTTCTAGACGCCTTTACGCTTTGACGACGCACATCACATGTGAATTCATCAGAAACACTCCGTTCGGGTAATACCCAGCAAATCGCCCAACGCTGTGGACTATTAAAAGTTGTCTCAGACCTGTCTTCCGTTTCTTTTTTTGCCGTCATCGCAGTCCGGCCCAGTCGGCGTCGGCGGACCGCATCAACGGTTTTGATCGAGAGCCTTCGATTCTTCTTGTCGTTACCCTACTGTCGGAGAAAAAAAAAAAAAAAAATCCTCCGGGATTTGGGGGGAAGAGAGTGGGGACCACCCGGCACGAGTAAGAGTAATTGGGGGAATTCTTTTTTTTTTTTTTTTCCTTCTGCGGCGATACGTTTGTGCGACGACCTGCATAAAAATATATAGACGCACACAGTTATACTTTTTTTTTTTTTCTTTTCCCCGACACATACCGGCTTTAGCCTTTATTGTTATTTTATTATATTCCATCTCCTCCTGGTCATGCACACGGACGGTGGCTCCAACCAAATGGCAAAACGAGCTGGAGACGAGCAGGATAA
Source organism: Blastobotrys chiropterorum (assembly GCA_030570055.1). NCBI lineage: Eukaryota > Fungi > Ascomycota > Dipodascomycetes > Dipodascales > Trichomonascaceae > Blastobotrys > Blastobotrys chiropterorum. The sequence goes on from JAJLUK010000074.1 coordinate 41,344, forward strand.
GGAAAACGGTCAGCCCGCGAAGCGGCTATTTGTGTGCGAATATGCCGGGTGTGGCAAGAAGTTTCAACGCAAAGAGCACCTCAATCGGCATTCGCTGAATCGTGAGTAGAAGTGATTGCACATTTTTTGTTCCCCCCCTCTTTCAAAGTCTAACTCAAATTAAGACAACCCCCGGACAACCTACAACTGCGAACGATGCACCAAGGTGTTTTATCGGAAAGATCTCTACAGACGACACATTGACAGACACAATAAGGGCATGTGGTTCCGACGCACGGGGAACTTACCAGGCCACGAGACGAGCAACAAGACGGAGACGTCCCCAAATGCTGGCGCGACACCGCCCATCGGGGTAATGAATAATAATAATAATAATAATAATAGTCATCAACCGAGTCCGCAAGGATCGATTAAATCGGAAAACTCAATTTCGCCGCAGAATTACCTCACCCCGTTATTGCCTCAGAACGCTGCCAATAATGAACAACCATCATCCCCATTCTCGTTAATATCACAGCCTCCGACAACGTCCACAACAGCCACCACATCGCCCATGCAGCAACAGCAACATTTACCCCAGCAGCAACCACAACAACAACAACCTCTACCACCATCGTTGCCTCCGCCGCCACCCTTGACTCATCATGCACCGCCGCATCATCCGCATCATTACCAGCAAATCCCACCAGCCTTACCATTGTCCACAAACGGCGGGTCCCCGTCAATGCCGCCGTTATACACGGGAGCATATTTCCAGGACTCGGATCTGGGATGGCTGTTTGAAAATATGGACCAATTTGGTAGTGATCAGAATGAGAATGATGGCGGCAGGCCTCCGCAAATATTTTCCGAATACGTGCCGTCGCCAGAACGTCCCGACGAAGATACGATATGGCACACGGTGGTGCAGAAAGTGCTGAAATGTTTGTTCGACAAGAAATCAGAGTCGGCTTCTAGCTCGCCTCTGGACGCGTGCACCTTGTCCAATTCATATTCGAGCGAATTGCTCAACTCGTGGATATCCGACCCGGTCCTAATGAAGAAGCATTTTTTAAATTATTTTGACGTTTATCATGATCATTTCCCAATCGTTCACAAGCCCACGTTTATGCAGCGGCCAGACAAGGTCCACCCGCTGCTGATGATCTCGATGGTTACTTTGGGCACGGCCTTTGCAGCCCAGGAATATTACACCGTCTCGGTCAAACTGCATGAACGGTTACGCTGGCTTGTGTTTAGTTACAATGAATTGGTCAACCCACCATTGTGGATGTTCCAAGCGTTAATCTTGTTAGAGGCATTTGAAAAAATGCTGTCCACACGAACCCACCATGAATTGGCGTCCACGTTCCATGGCGCCATGGTGATTTTGATGAGACGAAATCAACCGTTTTCGTTTGATCTCGATGATGATGATTCCTCCGACGAGTCACTCATGAACGGCTCAAAACCTAGCACCAACAAGTACTCTCTCGAAACGAAATGGCATCGCTGGATTGAAAATGAGTCATTACGCCGAGTGTTCTATCTCGCTTTTATCATTGATTCCCAGCACGTTGCACTTTTTGGCCACTCGCAGTGCATGTCGGCAAATGAGATTCTATTCGAACTGCCGTGTTTGGAAGACGTTTGGAACGCACCGGATGCTCAATCATGGTTTTCACGCTACGAAATGACTAGCCGACCGCCACGTTTCTTGGATGCGATAAAGTCACTACTCATGCTGAAACCATTGGACGCGACCACGTCGCAATTCTCCAGGTTAATCATGCTCCATGGGTTGTACTCTGTGGCGTCACAAATGCAATCGCAAAAATCTTCCTCCATTGGATTTGTTTCCGGTCGCGGAAACGATGCATGCAAAAATTGCGGCAAAGTTCAACAAAGCAACGACCAATGGAGGACCATTCTATCCCATGCAATTCAAACATGGTCCTTCAGCCTTTTCACGCAAGGCTCAATCATAATAGACGTGTGCCAATCGCTGCACCAAATGGCCTATGTCTCACTCTACCTCTCCCATGCGACAATATTAGACATTCTCATATACGGTCGTTATGCATCTTTGGTGGGAAGGAAAATGACTCGACGAGATTATGCCAAAGCCGAACGACAGGTACGCGCATGGGCCACAAGCCAGGAAGCGCTAGTCTCAGTCAAGCACGCGCTCACGCTCATTCAAGACACGCTCTTCCCCAAGTCAATGAAGTACGGCCATTCCGTTCGGCAGACAAATATTTATGAGGCATCTGCAGATAAAATTGCTCTTCGTCCATGGTGTTTGTTTGTCTGTACCTTGGTCGTCTACGCCTTCCACAGTACCCATGCGAATGGTTATCAGGCAAAATTACCTGCGAATTGTGCGAATCAAGCCGATACCTTGGTAATGGCCGAACACTATTTATCCAGCCGCATACGAGCCATCACGTCGCCGTATCCTGTTGATGCCTTTGTCACGATGAATCAGTCTGAGCAGGAAAACATCATGTGCTTGTTGCGAGCTGTGCAAACTTCTCTCGTCAACTGTCGTTGGCAAATGATGGAACACGCCTTTTCCTGCCTCGGTGGGCTAATATATACTTGATGCATTTAACTCTTTATAAATTATAGACGCTAACATATTACTAATAAGTCACGAACCTATAGCTGCAACTCCCAAACACTAACATGTTTAATACGTTTTGATTATGAGACAACTGAGAGGTGGGCGCTGCTGCGCAGCTGCAGGCCGCAAGATCGATTTTTAGCGCTATCCCCCACGCCGCACAACGTGCATAATCTGTGAAAACGTGGGCCCTTTCTTTATCCATTCTCCAAATAGCGCCAACAATTCGCCCACACGATGGAGAGGTATATTGAAGAAGTTGGCACGTTTGGCATAAACAAACTTGCTCCTAGAGCGTACCATATCCCACAAACCAGCCAAAAGCTCAATGGAGAGTGGAAGTTTGTACTGCGGGAAACGTTATTTGAAGGGCTGGAAGAGGCCAAGTCATATTTCGCTAAAGGCGCAACAAGTGGTGAATATTCTAACATGCCCGTGCCGAGCCATTGGCAGTTGAACGGATATTCAAATCCACAGTATACAAACATTTCATATCCGTTTCCTGTTAACCCACCGTTCGTTCCCACTCAAAATCCTACAGGAATCTACATTCAAACGTTTGAGGTTAGTAAGAAAGTGGCAGAAAAGGGCGATAATCTCCGTGTCAGGTTTGATGGGGTGGATAGCGCTCTGTATTTGTTCCTGAATGGAAACTTTATCGGGTTCTCTCTGGGTAGTCGAAACCCCGCGGAGTTTGACATTTCTGCAGAGACAACATACGACGGCAAGAACCATCTTGTCGCAGTTGTCCCACAATGGTCATCAGGGAGCTATATTGAAGATCAAGATCAGTGGTGGCTGTCTGGGATCTTTAGAGATGTGACGTTGATTGGATATAGCCAAATGGGTCACATTGAAGACTTTGAAATGCAGACCGTCTCGCTTAATAACGACACCGCAACCGTCCAGTTACACGCCAAAATTGAGCATGCTAGCCATGTTGGGGTGGACTTGGTATGGTGGGTAGGCTCTCAACGAGCCGTCCGTGCAAGTGGCGGCGATGAACTCTGTAAAGAGCAAAGTTTCAATGGCATCGTCACCATGAATATAGAGATTAAAAATCCTGCATTGTGGTCAGCAGAATCCCCGCATTTGTACAATGTGGAACTTCAGCTGTGGAATAATGGCACTCTACTTCACCGAATAACGACGCATTTTGGAATCCGCACTGTTGAAATACAGGGTGAAGTGCTATTAGTGAATGGTCAACGGATCATGTTTAAGGGAGTAAACCGTCATGATAACAATCCATGGCGGGGAAGAGCTTTACTTGAGGAAGATGTGAAACATGACTTGAAGCTGATGAAGCAACATAACATTAATGCCGTACGATGCAGTCACTATCCATCGCACCCTAGCCTCCTACACTGGGCAGATGTTTACGGTCTTTATGTGATTGACGAAGCGGACTTGGAATGTCACGGATTTGGACTTGCATTCAACGGTAGGACTGTGGAGGGAGGAGGCGGTTCAGGTGAAAGTAGATTATCACCGAAAATCGAACGAAAACCACAGGATTTTACTTCGGATAACCCCAAATGGCGTGAGGTTTATCTTGACAGGCTCAAACAGATGGTGTACCGAGACAGAAATCATCCCTCTGTCATTATGTGGTCCCTAGGGAACGAATCATTTTTTGGCTCGAACCACATTGAGATGTATCAATGGTTGAAAACGCACTATCCCAGTTGGCCAGTTCATTACGAAGGAGACCACGATGACACGACAATGGATGTTTACAGTTGCATGTATCCAAGTCACGCCTACGTGGATCAGTGCGGCAGAGACAAGGACCAGAAACCCATGATTCTGTGCGAATACGGCCATGCAATGGGTAATGGGCCAGGCGGGTTGGATGAGTATCAGGAAATCTTCCACCGTCATCGACGAACTCAAGGAGGGTTCATCTGGGAGTGGGCTAATCATGGATTGGCTCAAAGGATACCAGGCAAAGAGGCGTACTACTTCGCCTATGGGGGAGATTTCAATGAGCCGATTCACGACGGAACATTTGTGATGGACGGCCTCTGCAATTCGACACATTTACGCACTCCAGGATTGGTCCAGCTGAAGCACGTGTTCCGGCCGTTTGAGGTTATCTTCTCGCACGACAAAGACAATGCCAAGTTGAAGTTCAAAATTGTTAATTACAATCTTTTTACTTCTTTGAAGGGATACTATGCTGAGGTAGATACGCATTTTATCTCCAATAGTGTTCCCAACAAGTTCTACGATCGTTCTTCCCCTCATACAATTGACTCACTGGCAATTTGCAATCGTGAATGGCACTCAGTTCCGCTTTGGTCAAATTTATCGGCCAGCACCGAATGTATAGTGACTGTTTCAATTAAGCTCGCAAAGGATACGCAATGGGCAAACAAAGGGCATGAAGTTTGTTTCGCGCAGTATGCGTATACGAGCCCGACTAAATCTATTGCTGTTACCGGTAAGAAGGCTATTCAATTAGACGACCTTGCGCTCAGGTACCGCATTACATTTCGCGATTGTGCAATATCAATTTCCAAGACGACAGGCAAATTCACTATTTTGAAAGGAAGAGAATACTTACTTAGATCTGGCCCTGAACTTGGTCTCTGGAGAGCTCCCACGGATAATGACCTTGGGGGCGATGCAAAAGATTGGATGTCTCACGAATTACAAAATGTGGGGGATTCGGTAGACTACGTTGTTGCTGAGTTGACAAACGATAACAGAACAGCAAAGGTATATATAGGGAGATATCTTTCACCCCCAAAGGTTCAATGGGGAATTTCGGTAATCACGACATATACCATTCAGACTCAGGAGGGTAACAGAAGTGATACGAACTTGGAAATCAATATTTCTTGTGATGTGAAGCCGCATGGTTATTGCCCTTCTACCATCCCTAGGTTCGGCCTAGACTTTGTTCTGAACGATTCAATGGACAATGTTAGATGGTTTGGAAGAGGGCCTGGTGAAACCTATCCAGATTCCAAAACGGGTAACAAAGTGGGATTGTTTACTGAAAGTAGGGCGCGCCTTGTCACACAATATGAAGTTCCACAGGATAATGGGAACCGCACGGAAGTGAGATGGCTTACCATTGGAGCGTGCCCGCGTTCAAACAATCGTTGGGAACGCATATCGTTTGTGGCTACTGAAAACGAGCTGTTGAATTTCTCAATGCAGCCGTGGTCACCCAAAGAACTCGAAGCTGCAGGCCACCCCTATGAATTGAGCGACATCCCTAAACAAAACCATTTCAGGGTTGATTTTGCTGTTCATGGGCTGGGAACTGCGTCTTGTGGTCCAGGTGTGTTGGACAAATACAAATTGAAACTCTCCGAGCAGACTTATTCCGCCAAGATGGTTATTCACACGGTTCAAATAAATTAAATTGATTAAGGTTCGTTTTATCTTCTTCTAAGGGATAAGAGGAAATGCCCAAACTTTTGCAGATATTCCCAAATCCATTCATCTCTATCAGCAGGCGCCGCTGCAGTATCGGTAAAGTTTTCTTCATGCTGGCTCATATACCTCAACACATCCTTTCGAGTTATCAACCCCGTGAAGACTCCCTGTTCTTGTACAAATATGGTAGAAGGTCCCAGTTTATGGAAGATATCTACTACCGATTCAAGGGAAAGATCCGAATCCACTGTAATGGGAGAGGTATTGATAATATCCAGGTGATCTTTAGTTTCCATGTCTTTACGGTTCACCTGACCCAATATGTAGTTGTATTCATCCAACAGGGGGAAAATTGTGTGATGGCTTTCTAGAGCATATGCAATCTGAGTCTCTTCTATGGGTTGTTTTAATGTGAATGCATTTATTGTCATTGCATCTTTAACTGGAACATTCAGTGAATGCTCCTCTTTGTCGTCTAAGAATGGGTACCCATTAGCCACGATCGCTTGGTCTGCGATTCCCGCATTATTCCATTTATCATTGATGATTTTTGTAACTCCTACCACAATCATCGTCGGCAAGACATATCCAAGCGCTCCAGTTAATTCAAACATGACGACAACCACAGTAATAGTGATATTCATAATACCACTCAATGCCGCAGCAGCTCCCAAAAAAGCATAAGTACCTGGAGTAATACATGGAACTTCTGGGTCAACTGGACAAGCTGCAAAGTAACCGCTTCCACCACCGCCGCCTCCTTGCATCATCTGTACAATTGTTCCAACAAATCTTCCAAAGAGTGCACCGATCGCCATTGATGGGACGAAGATTCCAGCAGGAACTTTGGATCCATAAGAAACAATAACCAGGAGTGTACGAACCACAACTGCAAAAAACAATGAAAACAACAGCCACCATCTGGAGGTCGGGTTACACAAATGTTCATCTTGAGCTTCGCATTCGCGAAACAATACCTGCATGGATTCAGTCATGTCAATGCGTAGAAACTGATTGAAATAGCATATTATTGCAGTAATTGCGGCCAAAATAGTAGCTTCTTCGACAGCATATTTCTTCAAATATCTTTTTCTAAAAGCTTGCGCTCGCAAGTTCCATTTTGTCACAAATAATCCATAGAACCCACCAAAGAGACCCAAAATAAGATAGAACGGAACTTCAAAGTAATGCCAATCTCTATCGTATTTGACTGAAAATAATACCAACTGTCCAGTTCTAAATGGGTTCACAGCCGCGAGTGCTCCTGTAGCTATCATTGCACAAAAATAAGATCTCCACACTGTAGTCAACGAGAAAGTGGTGCTAATTTCTTCCAGGGAGAATATAACCCCACCCATTGGCGATCCAAAAGCTACTGCAACACCAGCCGCCGAACACGATATTAATATTTCCCGTAGCTTTGAGTGATGACCTTGATATGTTTTCAGTCGTGATGCAATAGAGTTCCCCACACATACCGCATAATGGACACTGGGCCCTTCTTTCCCCACACTCAAGCCTGATGCGATAGTTAACGGCAATGCAATAGATTTAATGGCTAGAGTTTTAGCTCCCAAGTAGCCTTTCATGACAAATCCGGCAATAATGCATTTAATTTCAGAGATACCGGACCCTGCTGCATAAGGGGCAAATGAGTAGACCAAAAATGCACTTGCAAAGGAAAATGCAATGGAAAATAAGACATACACAATGTAATTGACAGGAGTAAACCACGATCCCCATTCAACCCACTCGTCACATTTTTCAAAGCCTGAACAACAAAAGTCCTTATTAAGATAAAATCCAACCGTACAATGTCCCGTTTTGATATCCCCTATCCATTCAGTGACGATATTTAGGATCCCCGCTATCAGTCCAATGCACAATCCAACTAATGCGAGAACTATCCAACCTTCTGAAGCCAGCAGGAACTCACGTAACTTGATCTTCCACCGTGTCAACCCTGATTTTCGTACCCGGCTGATTTCCTGTCGTTTGAGCTTATTCTCGCGAGTAAAGTCCTCAACCCAGTCAATCGTACTGAAATTCTGATACGCACTGGCCTGTTCTCCTGCCATTGTGGTGTATCTACTGGGCCAATGGATGAATTAAATAGGCCAAAACGGCGTTCCATAAATTAAGTTGGTGGTACTGAAGAAAAGTTGTCTATCACACAACTCACCACAACTTTTCTTTTAAATTTTTTTTTTTTTTTTTCGAACCTGAAGAAATACAGATAACTTTCATCGTTCGTTTCGTTCATTAGTCGTTATATAGTACAGTAATATAGAAATCGCTATTTCATCAACCCATTTATCGCTTCACCAATCAGCTTTAACGAAGATCCCTTTCCGGTCAACAATTTGAGACTGCTAAATGCCACTTCAATCCATATATCAGTGTCCATAACGTTCACCCATTCTTTACCTGAATTATTCCTGAGTGACTGTAGCTGGTTAAAAAATTGCGAATTCGAGCCTCTTCCAATATCAATTGCGAGGCCTCCAGAGGGGTGGTCAAACCAGCTGGACGGTAATTCAAAATCCAAACTTGGGCTGCAATTGATGATGATACTTGGAGAAGGAACGTCTTCCGGCCATTCACAACTGATGGACTCGATGCAGCCAATTTTCGGATTGTTGTTAATGTCATTTTCAAAAGTCAATATGCCAAAGTTTTTGGGTCTCTTCGGATCAGGTTGTGTTACATTACCCTTTCGTGTGACATAACGCATAGACGATATGGTATCACTTGCTTGATCAATACACGATGGCTGAGAGCCAAGTAGATCAATCTCTTCTGCCACATGGCGGAATTGAGAAATTGCCTTTTTGACCTTCGAGAGATCGTTATCATGGACGAAAATCCTCTTCACGCCGGTATTGATCAATGCGAAAATGGCAGCTCTTCCCAGCCCTCCAGTACCGATGACAACGGCAGTTGTGGACGAATTTATCGAATTTTTGGTGGGAAGCTTTTTCCTGATACTAGAGTAGAATCCTTTCCATTCTGTATTCTCGCCTAATAGAGAGTTGATTTGGAGTGTGTTTGGGTCTCTCTCTTCTACAATTAGGTTGGACGCGCCGATGGCCTTCGAATATGTGGAATACTCTGGTAGCTCGGAAAATATAGCTTCTTTGAATGCTTCAGAAACGAACGCCCCGCCAAACGAATTCGAAGAAAGGATCTGCCTGATTGTCGAGATGTCGTCAATGCTGTGCTCATAGAATACATATGAAATCCCCAACGCATCGATTGAGTTTTGCAGAATCGTTTTCCAATAGTTGTGACCGATTCCAAAATAAAAAATGTACTTTCGCGGTCGGAAATTCAGGCTGTGGATGATTGAATTGGCTTCACGAATGGTAATATCACCTTCAATTTTTTCCCTGCTGTCAATACCAAAATTTTTTGATGGCGACTGCAAACTGTTTGGATCGGTCCAAAACGATGGGTGGGTCACTGGGGTAAATATGTGATTCAAACATCTAGAAAATTTACCCAGAGGGCCTTCGTTGAAACGAATTAGGTTTGCAGTGGAGATTCTATTTTTCTCCAGTTGCTTCATTACTGCAAACAGTTTGCAATTATCATCTAATTCCAGCGCTTGGCTCTTTAATGAGATCAAATCGCACCCCTTTTTTTCGGCTGATCGAATGATGCTGACGATTCGAGACTCTTCCCAGATGTTGGACGTGAAAACACCAATGACCTTGGTGTTTCGTTTGATATCCGAATAGGATTCAAACTCGTCATGGTGTTGGCACGAAATGTACTCTACATTCAATCGCAGTCCGAATATGAAGAGTTTTTGGTATATCGTGTCATCATTGAATGCATTAACCAAACGTTCTTTCAAATTGCCCAAGTCGTATATGATGGGCACGTTGAGGTTTTTCGACTTGACGTAGCTAATCTGCACAGATAAGTATTCAAAGGCATCCATCCCACTATCCAACGCCCATAACGCCATTAGATCGACCCGAATTTGCAATGCGTCCGCGCCGACGGTCAGTTCTTCGAAATCCAGCCCCAACAGGTTGGTGTATGGTAAATGCAAGCTATGGGTGTAGGCGTTGTAGTTGGGCAGTTGTGTGGTGGGTTCGTAGATGTCTTGAATGAACTTGAGAAACGCCTCACCCGTCTGCTTCAAGGTCAATGATGCTGGCTGTGCACAATAGTACTTTGAGTCAATGTTGTGGAATTCGTAGTCGGAGCATTGACGATAGATCTCTTTCCTGCTCTTGGCTAATGCAATTAGTGGATCTGGGTTCCCCATGATTCTCTTTAGATAGTCACAGATCTCTTCAAAATCTCTGGTGATGCTAATGACGGGCATGGTGGCCTTGCATTTCATCAGAAGGTCCTTTGCAGGCTCTTCGACGATATTGCTCGTGGCGGCTATCACGCACCCGGTGGGATGCCGACTAGTGACGCTTTGAAACAATTCGGCTTCCTTTCTGTAGTAGTCCTGATTTGCGTACGTTTGCCGCATTGTTTCGTAGGACTCCCCGTTGATTGTTTCCAATAGGGTGATGAGGTCAATGAATTGGCGGCGCAGCGCCATGGCGGTTAGGACCGCCAGCGACGACTTGCCAGAGCCTCGAGGCCCGATCAGGATGATTGATGCATTTTTGTCAAAGTGCGGCATGGAACCCATCCTGTATTTCCAGCACGTATAAGGTTTTACTTGGGTGGATGGCGCCCTTAGTTCACGGATCAATAAGGATAAAAAAAAAGGAGCGGACAAAACAGTTGTGTCTCTGGGAACAAAAATGCCTTTGCCGACAAGCTCGGGCGATGTTTTTCCCGCGTGAAAATGGACCAGTGAGGTTTTTACCAGTTCAACGAGATTTTCATACAAATAGTTCATTTTCGGTTATTATTATATACACGTAAAGAGTATTGTGTGGTTTTTTTGAGAGCGTGTACTGTTATAGAGGGCTAATGGGATAGGGCAGGGAAAAAGCCACCTCATCGCCACTCCCGTCACCGCACATGTTCTAAGTCAAACTGTAGAGTACCACACCAGGAAAGCGTTACCGAGGCGAACGTCGATGTAAGCTCGCATATACGATAACACGAGATCTCCAGCTGGCAGCCTTCATTTCTAGAAAAGAAGCAAAAGCACAGACACATGCTGCTCTCCGCGAAGCGGGGCTACTTTTTTTTGCTTCTTTTCGGAGAAAAAAGAAGCCGCGGGAGGCAACCAACAGAGCTAATATGCCCTGCGGGCGGTCTTCTTTTCTCTCAGCCGTGTTGTTGATCCAAGGTCGACCTGAATATAAAATTAACGTTTTGCCGAGGCCAGCTCCCTGAGGAGCACACGCATAGGCTCAGGGCCTGATCGGCTCCATTTTATGCACCCGTCTTGCATCTGACTCTGTAGCCGTCAAATCTGGCAAGTACAGTCGCTCTAAACCTGCGTGAATTAGCCGACCGAGACCGAAGTGCCATCCCTTTTTTGCGTAAGCTATACGCTCGACATTGTCGGCCCGATGCTCTTGCGACTTTATTTTTTTTTTTTTCAAAAGGCGTTACGTAATGGCGGGCCACAAAAAGAAAACAGTCCTGCCCCTCTTTTCACATCACCAACCCTCATCATGCATAATGGCGTTTTTGTTGTCTTTCCCACAAAATAATCGTGTTTCTGCTTATAAATGTGTGTATGCAGTGGACCCAATTGAGTGAACCACATCCGAAGCGCCACAGGCCTATTTACCCGGTTGGGTAAAATGGCTCCGATCCACATGAACGGAACTCGACAACCTACGGGTATTTTCTTTTTCTGCCTAAGGCCAGTTTTCGTTTCTCTTCAGATCATATCGCAAGATGCTCATATACACAGAGGACAATTGAGCTGGCCATGAAAAATATCCATCGCCTTTCCTCATCCATCCGCCCCTATTTATATATGTGTGCGGTTATGCGGCCCACGCCTTTGTCAAGTGCAACTCGGCGCACGTGGATGTGGAACAAGAGCACCATGACGCATGTTTCATACTACGTGCGGAAATAGGTGAAAGGGTGTGATAATTTGGCGACTCCAGCGTCAAAAACTTGTCGGCCCTAGTATTCGTGATATAGAGATTTCGTCGTGCAAACTACAATGTAGCCCCTGGTATGTATAGTCTCAAATCGAATAAACATACACCAGCATACCCTAAAATTCCCCGGTCCAAACTTAGCCCGACGTTTATGATGATATAATGTAATGATGTTAAGCCTTATGCCCATGTCTGGCAGTACCAAGTGAACGGCTACTACCACGCTACATTGTGCATCACACACACACACTTCACACCTACACACCCTTTTTTTTTTTTTTTTTCTACATCGGAACCCTTTTTTTTTCCTCCACCAACTATAACCCCCAAGAATAATAATTAATCAGAAAGGAGAACCAAACAAAAAAAAAAAAAAAGAGAAACAAAACTGAAAAAGGGGGGTTTGGTGACCTGAGCAGTAACAAATTCAAAAATAAAAGCACCACACACCGCAACACACTTCCGAATCGTTCCTGGAATCATCTCAGTCACACACCTTTGCACGCTTTCAAAATCATGCCCAAAATCACAAAACCAGCATTAGACCCAACAAAACAAAAACGATCAACTAATAAAAAGCATTCGGCCTGCCAGCAATGCAGAAACCGAAAAGTGAAATGTGATGGTGAATTACCAACGTGTTCGAATTGCAATAATGCAGGAACGCAATGCATCTACACGGAACCCAAAAAACGTGGGTTTCCGCCTGGTTATATTCAGCAACTCGAGACTTATGCGTCAACACTGGAGCGGTTGCTCGGGAATTATATAGAAAATTATGGCGACAGTCAGCTCCTCGCAATCTCCAGCAACCTCCATTTGCAGCAAAATGAGCATCTCAAAAACATGTGGAAATGCTCCGATGCATATGCAAATCTGCAAAGCGGCAGTTCCATGTCCCATCATGACGACGCCTTTTCACGCAAACCTGCCGCTGTGCTCACCTCAACTTCAGCTTCCACCCCTCCCACAGCAGCGTCATCATCATCATCTGCTGCGGCCGCTCCCGCTCCAAACGAAATCAGTGCCTATGACCTCATTTCAGAAATTCCACTGGCTGATAAAACAAAGCTCATGGATATTTATTTCTGTTATGTGCATTGTTGGTTACCAATGCTCAACAAGTCTGAAGTGAATCGATGGCTCTATGTTCACAACACAACTTTGGACATTGACCAGCAAATGTTATTATATGTGGTTTTGAAAACGTCAACCTTCCACTTTGATCGGAAGCCGGCCCAAATCGATTCATATACCAGCATCATGTCCAATTACATTGCAAAATTTGTCCTGTCCGACGCCCCGCTTCCTTGGAAAGAATCCAAACTTTGCTAATAAGTTGCTTGTCGTTTGCGCACTTGGATCATTGGAACACCTCCTGGACAATTCTCGGCATCGCAACCAGACTGGCCTATGAGCGGGAGTTGTACAAGTTTGATTCCCCAGACGCCACAGTTTTCACCCGGCGAACGTGGAACACATGCTGCATTATTGAAACCTTGGTTGCCGCGCACATGAATAAAACACCTCACATCAACTGCGAAAATTTCAACATTGAGTTTGTCTCGGAAGATGGTGTCGAGGAATTTGAATTGTGGAACCCCATCGCAAACGCCCGAACATGGGCTCCCCAACCGTCCAGAGCGTTATCAATCTTCAACGCGTTATCCTCCCTGAATGCAATTTTCAACAAACTAGTGCATCATATGAATCGGCCGTCATCGCAATTGAAAACTAATGCACAAAAATCCATGATTTATAACGACACCTGTTCCAGTCTGCAACTGTGGAGTCGGAACCTTCCAGAATATTGCGATTTGGCACATATGGCGTCCAACATTCCGTCGCTCCCACCGCACAAGGCCTATCTCCTTCTCATGTTTGTCGCCGTGAACTGTCTTTTGTATCTTTCAAATGACTCCAAGAATTTGAGTGACACGCATCAAGAATCCCGCTTCCTCCTCCCTGCTGAAAAGCTCCCAGAAATCACAATCAGATTGCTTCTGCACATCACAGACTCCTTGCTGACGGGGACAACCACTGCATTCTTCGAATACTATGCCACCATCGCGCTCTCATTAACAATGAAGTATAACATGACTGACCGATTCACTTTTGATGGCAAGCCAATATCATTGCTCTTTCTTGAACGCAAGTGGATCAAACCATCAAAGATCAACCGGGAGTATTTTAGTCATTCGGCCGTATATCCAGCGTCTCCGAGATATCCCCAACACGAACAGCCCGATCCTCAGCAGGGCCTCAGCCATAATGCAATAACCCCACAACCTCAACAGCAGATGCCATTAGCTTCAAACGCTGCAATTCCCGCTCATGCAGCACCATCGCATCAGAATGCAACTACTGACTTGTACTGGGACAACATGAAAATGGCTGAAATGTTCGACAATAATAAAGAAGAGAATAAGTCCAAAGATGTTCCCGAGTTTCTCCATAATTTGGGCCTGTTTTGACTAATTTCACTGCATCCGGTAGAGTCGATTCCGTATTGCAAGCATAGAACGGATCGACTTTTGCCAGCGAGTTAAGCTCTCATGTATTCCTAGTTTTGCCAGAAATAATCACTTACTAACCATATAGAAATATCATGCTTTTTTTCTGTTGATAAGTGTCTCTGTACAATCTGTCCGAAGATGTGTAGTTTCTGAAAGGAGACTGTAGTGGAGTGAGCATAATATTCATCGGCCTCCTTAAAAAATAAAAAAATAAAAAAAAAAATTCGGCCAAAAAAAAAAAAAAAAAAAGTAAAGGAGACCAATGAACGAAATAAATATAGCAAAGCTTTGACAGGTTGAAAGTTTTCAACCCGTTCCCAGAAAATGCACTGGTATGCAGTATTAATGGAACGTTTGCGCCCGGGAA
>JAJLUK010000074.1:56371-69712 GCA_030570055.1 Blastobotrys chiropterorum
AAAAAAAAAAAAAAAAAAAAAAAATGGGGTAATTTTTTGTGAACACCGTAGATGCAACAGTACACCTCATCTTGAATTTCTGTTGGGAACTGGACAGCTTATATTCCAGACCATAACAATGTTTCAGAGGTAAGTAATTCCCGGATTTTGAGCCCACCGCAGATCAACAGGGTGGAACATTGCATAGGGGTTTAGGCAAACCCTGAAAAAGTGCACGATTCCGATAAAGCGATCATCGGAACGCACCACTCAACATCACGTCAATTTGAGCCGAGCAATCATTGTGATCCCATTGTTTGTGTTTGTGAAAAATATATGCGCATTGTTAAAGAGGAAATTGGATAGTTGCAGCTTCGTGCGTTTTCGGTTGCCGATGTGTGGATCTGAGACAGGTACCCACAGATAGTGATGTTCACTGTGACTTGCTATTCTGGGAAAGTATTCAAATAGTTTTCACCGTGCCATTTGAGCGATTAAACTTTGGAGCAAATCCTGAGATTGTCGTTGGTTAATGGACACTAGAGGGCGTTATTCAGTGATTACTGCAAGGACGAGCCAGGTGACTGTTTGCGCAGAGTTTTGCATTGTATTTCAGTGTTGGTGTACTCCGGTTCAACATCACGTTCAAAAGCGTGAGCGCAACTTGATATACTCCACCAAACTAAAATGATTGATTAGTTGTAAACCAACTTCGGCATTTATTATGCCCGCAGAATTTTAGTAAAATGGAGTCTGGCTCAATTATAAGAGTTAGGATATGACCAATCAACAACGTGTTAAGCGATGACTGTTGAAAAAAAGAAAAATTTTGTTCACCGTGTTCTCTTACTCATTTCGCTTCAATGCATGATTTGTATGCTAGTGTTAGAAAATAGCTGTATCTTAGCCGAGTGCTGTATTTCTTTGAACCTGGACAAGCAACAGAGAATCGGTGGCTTTTTGCTTTTCGTTTGCTCGTCTGTTAATCTTGTTTTTGTGGCGAATCCAAAAATAAGAAAAATAAAAAGAAAGATAGGACTAAAAATAGAAAATAAAAATGAAAATAAAAATGCGGCAACTATTAACAAGGAGGGCACTGTTTGCAGCTGCAAAATCACAAAGCCAATAAACCCTACGTTGACCGATTCTTATTTTGGGGGGAACTCAATCATGTAATAAATGGTGTGACGTTAAGTGGACGCGGTAAAAAAAAAATGAAAAATAAAATAAAAGACAAACTCAAACATTACTGGAAAGGTCAACCTGTTTTCCGCCAAGACGCTCACTTGTCTCCCAACCTTTTTATCGGCTACTCCTCCATTCTTTTTTTTTTATATATATTTTACACGATCTTGATACGTGATTTAGAGAGGTGGCCACTATTGAAGGCCCCCGTCAATTCTACTTACAGACGTATGCATCTATTTGGAATGCCTGTGGCTGTGACGCTTAAATATTTTTACGGTATGCTATATTTTACATTCATTTTACTGGTAAAGTAGCTATACCAAAGTCTTAAAATTCCGTGGCTTATCACTCAAACGGAAACCGGCCAAACAGAAGCTAATACCAGTGACAGCAATGGAAATGGTGCCAGTCCAACAAATACCGATAAAATTCCACGAAATTGACGACGCCCTTTTGTGAAATCAATGAAATGGTTGTATCATTCAGAGTTGAGCTCTAGGGTATCGCAAAAGAATGAGCAATTCAACGTCTGCGAGCGAGCCCATAAATTGCTCTAGGACTGTGGCGCCGTAACCCCTTTAAAGTGAAAGACATCTTAACGCACACTTATTGAGAAAATAGGGCCGATCCCTCGCAGCTGTCGGACTGAATATGCGAAAGTTCTGCGAAAGGTTCAGGGTTTCCTTTATTCGTACTTTTGTTATAGCTCCTTATTAAAGGGCGCAGCAAGTCCCTGAGTAAATTGATCGGGGTCTATGCTCAGAATTACAATATAGGTGCGTTAGATCGCTAGGCATAAAAGGGTAAAAAAACAAAATATAAAAAAGAAAAGGAGGATGGCCGACAACAAACGCAATTCTAAACCACAGTAATCCAAATCCACTTTTATCCTGCAAAGATTTGCCCGTTAAGCCTCTCCATGCTACAAATAACCCGCAGTGTGTATTCCGGAATTTCCGTCAGTTCCAGCGGCTATGATCTCTGTGCATACCCACATATGTGCTCACATCTGTGTATGCATATGCACATGGCTGAGGGGGACGCGTGCTCGGCTGTATATATGCGTACCGCTATATGTGCAAACCAATTGGCCGTATTTCTTACCAATCGAAACAGAACGATAATGCAACGTCTGCCTTTGCCTCGTGAAATATAAATCACAATTCCATTGTTCCGCGTGCTCGATGGCATCGACTGTGCACGTGACCTCGGGGACGGACCGGATCGCGCGGCGCAGCGGCTGACCGGCCGGCCAGGAGCGTCTCTGTTAGCCGCGCGTGCGTCTCTCCCCAATTGCAAAGCCGCAACGCGACACTATTCTTTACCATTGCAAAAAAAAAAAAAAAAAAAAAAAAAAACGCGTAACACACAAATCTGTAGTATAGACTCCCCATATCATAATGAGCTCGGAAACAAAGCCACCAAAGGTGCCCATAGCTCGAGTGAAACGGATAATAAAACAAGATGATGACATTATTGGTGTTTCCAGTAATGCAGTTTACTCCATAGCTGCTGCAACAGAATTGTTTGCGCAATATTTCACCGAACAGGCCTTACTTTCAGCCCAAAGCGACCGTAGAAAGAAATTACAATATGGTGACTTTGCCAACGCTGTAGCGCATAACGATCAGTTGGAATTTCTATCTGATTTAGTTCCCAAAAAGGTACCTTATCGCAAAGTGGTGGAGCAACGAATCAATAAAGATCCCGGTATCCGAAAATACTTTACTGAAACTCCAGCCGAAAATTCGGGCAACACTGAAGCAGCGCCGTCTATTAAGGAGAACGAAGAACAGGCGGAGGTGCAAATGCAAGAGCATGAACAGGAACAGGAACCGGGACAAGAACACGAACAAGAACAAAATCCCTCTGCTGAACCTATCGAAGTGGATATGACTAATGACGATGATGAAGACGAAGTTGTTGTTGAAAACAAAAAGCCCACCGCAAGTCAGTCGCTCAAAAAGCGCTGATAAAACTAGAACCTTAAGTATTTATATTTTTATGACAATTGCTCATGACCAGGAAAACTTTTTAAGTTCCCCAGACACTTAGAACAGACACGATACATTCGGTCTAGTGGCAGCTTCCTGCGGCATTTTCTTTTCTGAAAGTAGGCAGTAACGGCAACTCTGGAACGCTTTTGCTTCTTTTCTGGAAAAGGGCACTGTCGCACCCCGCGATCCCAGGAAAGTGTAGTATCTCTGGTTGTCTGACGCCTCCATTTTTCTTCCGAAAATAAGCAAAAAAAAATAAGGACAGTTCTGCGGGACGCAGAACGCATTTGCTTCGTGTCTGGAAACGAAGACCACTCAAAAGGCATGCTCAGCCCGATTGGCGCTTCATTACCACTTCAAAAAATATTCATTACAATTTACACAAATTATTTATATACATTAGTTCAAATCCTTAAATTCAAGCCTTAATTCATCGTCGCGTGCAAGTTCGTCCAGGTATTCCTTAACCTTAAACGCAATCTTTTCAGAATCGAAGCCAAAATATTTGTAAGCTTCTGCACCTGGCAACGACTTGCCGAATTGCGACATATTGATGCCAGCGTTGGCATATCTTTCCCATCCGGTTGCACTATATGCTTCAACCACAACGGTTGGGATCTTTCTTGGTAGAACAGAACGCTTGTATTCAACCGATTGACGTTCAAACAACCGTTGGCATGGGAAACTAACAATGCGCACCTTCAAGTTGTATTGTTCGGTGAGGATTTTGGCAGACTGGACAGCAAACTCCATTTCTGAGCCAACGCCAATTAAAGTGATATCTGCATTAGCTTCATCTTGGAAAACATATGCACCTTTTTGAACACCTTTTCTGTTGGTATTCTGTGGGAATTGTGTCAAGGCCTGACGAGAAAGGGAAATAATTGATGGAGTGGAGTCCTGCTCAATAGCCGTCTCCCATACTCCGGCGGTTTCTTCACTGTCGCATGGTCTAAAGTAGAGGACGTTCGGCATTGCACGGTACAACGCTGCCAGTTCAATAGGCTGATGTGTAGGCCCGTCTTCTCCAGTACCAATGGAATCATGGGTCGCAACATGGATACATTTAAGGTGCTGGAGGGCGCCCATTCTAACAGCAGGGGCAGCATATAAATAGAACATGAAGAACGACGAGGTCACGGGAATGAAGGTGCCCTTGTTGTACGCGGCAATACCGTTGGAGATCGCAGCCATGGCGTGCTCTCTAATGCCCCAGTGAATATATCTGCCTGAGTAGTCACCGTTGATTTGGCATTCAGTTCGCAGATCGGGGTGTTGGAAATCAACCTTACCGTCCCAGATCATATTGACAGAGGGAGACAGGTCTGCCGTGCCAACCATGAAAGAATTGATATTCTTGGCCAACGGGTTACAGACCAACCCTGCTGACTTTCTTGATGGTGTTGGCTGTTCGGGGAATGATTCTGGAATAAATGACTTCCAATCCTCCGGTAATTCGCCAGCAATTCGCCGCTTGAGATCGTTACCTAGCTTTGGATGCTGCTTGAGGTAGGCATCAAACAATTGGTCCCATTCCGCTTCATGTTCCTTGCCGCGTGGGATGATATCGGAAAAGAATTGGTAGACTTCTTCGGGAACATAGTAAAGCTTTTCCGGGTCCATTCCCAATGATCGCTTATATTCCTTGATATTGTCAACACCAATTGCCGCACCATGAGCCTTGGCATTTCCTTGCACAGCAGTGCCGACACCAATAACGGTTCGACAATTGATAAAAGTTGGCTTTTCGGTGCTCTTCTTGGCCTGTTCCATTGCGTTGACGATGGCATTGACATCGTAGCACCCGTCTTCGACATTGATAACGTTCCAACCGCATGCGGTCATTTTAGCATTCACGTCTTCAGTATTGGTCAAATCGATACTACCATCACACGAGATTTGATTATTGTCGTATATAACGACCAAATTGTTCAACTTAAAATGACCAGCGAGAGAAATCGCCTCCAACGCGACACCCTCTTGTAAACAGGCATCACCGATCATACACCAAATGGTATTGTCAACAACTGGGAAATCTGGCTTGTTGTAGGTAGCAGCAAGATTCTTTGACGCCATTGCCAGTCCGACAGCATTTGCAATACCTTGTCCTAACGGGCCAGTGGTAACTTCGATTCCGGGGTGCTCGATTTCTGGGTGACCAGGACAATAACTATTCCAATCTTTCGAGTGATATGTTTTAAGCTGATCCATAGTCATGTGCTTATATCCGACCAAATGATTGAAAGTGTACTGAAACAAGCAAGTGTGCCCATTGGATAAAACGAACCGGTCCCTATTAAAGAATTCTGGGTTGGCTGGGGAATACTTCATGGCGTATTTGTACAGACTTAGGCCAATAGCTGCCATGCCGATGGCTCCACCTGGGTGGCCGCCGTTGTATTGTTGACACAAATCGGCGATAAGACAGCGGAAGCTCTTCAAGACGAGATCAACTTGGTCTGTTGTCATTTTATGGTGTACAGTGTGGTTTTTGAGGACATCATTCGGGTTCTTCTCCACAGTTATTTATATTTCATTCTTCCGTTCCAAAGCGTTGCGGGTAGCACTTCCGTATTGGGAGTCGGGAGAATATATGGGGTAGCTGACCATTTTAGGTAATCTTAGCCCTACGGGTTGTGGTTGTCCTGGCACCGGGACCCAGTCGGATAAATAGGGTAAACGTTTGGCGGCTGGCTGTCGGACTAGATGAGACCAAGAAAAAAAGACCAAAATTGGGTGCCTATGGGGATGGCGTCAACGTGCTTTTAAGATCGGCCATATTAATGGCGTATCTATCCAATTCTTTGGAAAGTGCAGGCAGAAAAAAAAAAAAGTCGTACCATATTAGGGTTAGGTAGAGGAACGCCTACAGTACTGTATGTAACCTAGATCGTCATTGTCCGTTTCTTACCACTGACTCACTGCTCATAATGGAACTGGACTTTGTGACTTTGGACGTATTTAGTGAAACCCGATACGCTGGCAATCAGCTGGCCATAGTGACTGTTCCAAAGGAGAAACGAGACGATGTGACCCAAGAAAAGAAGCAAAAGATGGCCCAGGAATTCAATCTGTCGGAGAGTGTCATTCTCCAAGAGAGCCAAGACGGCAACAAATCCTGGGATATTGGGATTTTTATGGTTGACACTGAATTACCATTCGCAGGCCACCCTACTGTGGGTAGTGCGTGTTATGTATGTGACAAGTTTGGAGTGAACGAAGGTGTGTTAAATACTAAAGCCGGTAAGATTCCATTCAAAAAGGCATCAGATGGCTCAGTTTTGGCTCAAATCCCCTTTGCCTATAATTTGCATCATGGATCCATGGAATTGAGCAGGTTAAAGACGGTCGGATTCAAGGTCGACTCATCTTCGAAGACATCTTTCCCTGTCGCGTCTATTGTCAATGGATTGGGATTTTGTCTAATTGAGCTCGACTCATTGGATGAGCTTTCTAAGGTAGATGCGGCTGGCGTCGAAGTTCCACTTGATCTGATGGATGAGGGGTGGAAGTCTCGGGCCGGGTTCTATTTTTTCGTCAGAACTGGGGAAAAGAACGGCGTCGTTACGATACAATCTCGTATGTGTCTCGGAAATTTGGAAGATCCGTGCACCGGGAGTGCCGCCTGCACGCTGAGTTCATACTTGACGCTGGCTGACAAGAAACCTGAACAAGCATATGAGATCACGCAAGGTGTGGAAATGAAACGACCTGGTGTGATCAAAACCAAGGTTTACACTGATAATGGGGAGAAGATCTCCAAGGTTGAACTCGGCGGGGTGTCTGCCCCAGTGATGAGTGGCAGAATCACAATCTAAAAGTGGACACACAAAAAATATAGAGCCAAATTAATTATCGTAAGCTTGATTACCTTTGTTATATCGTATGCAGATGTTTACTAAAACAATTAAATAGAACCTCGGCAGTTGAAGTCTGTCGCAAAAAAAAAAAAAAAAAAAAAAAAAGAAAAAGCCCATCTCCGCTCGCTATCCTCTCCTATGCAATCAGCCCCTATCGGCACATTAGACATCCACCACGGTGCCATGTCGGATTGAAAAGTTGGCTAAAATGGACTTGTATCGGTCCTCCTTGTCGTAACCGGGAAGAAGATCGTATTGACCGTGCCGTGTGCGCTCATCCCACCCAGAAAAAAGAACGTATTCATTGTATTTCACGCATGAAGGATTGTCAATGGAGTACCCACCAACCACAGGATATGGCGTCCTGTCCCGAATCTCATTGATGCTGTGCTGTATTAAGATACCAAAATCGGAGGCCTTGTCCTTGTATATGTAATAGGACCCAATGGACACAACGGGTGAACTGATGCTTTCGATAGGCGAACCCTGAATGTGATACATCCATAGCACTGTCAGCTTATTATCTAATTCGTTCAACAGTTCCTGGTTCTGAGCAGATGGTATGAACTCGTCTGTGTGGGCAGCTGCCGACTGCCACCCACCGATTATGTACACCAACGAGCTGTCGTCTTCATCCAGTAGAAAATGGAATGCAGAGCCCGAGGCCTGTTCGAGAACTCGTTTTGCTTGTGCTAATTGTGGCCTCAGGTCGTTTATGCCAGCGCTCAGTCGAAGGGCTGCTAATTCTATCACCCCCATTTATCAGCTATATAATTAAGTCCGGGTGGCGGCAGAATATATACTTGGCGGGTCCGGGTTGGGATGGATAGGATATGCATATACAAATTCCAGGCTAGTGGTCACCCTTAATAAAGCCGGCATCCACTGCAGTTGAGTTTTTTTTTTTTTTTTTTTTGTGTGCGTGTGTGTGTGTGTATGTGCGGTCAAATTAACGTTAAGTTTGGCCATGAGACAGATTCACATTAGAGCTATGGGAGTCAGGAACCTTTGTATTTGACTCGGACTCGGTTCCCTTATTTATTTATTTGTTTTTATCCATTTTCTGCCACGGAGTGCCTCGGTCCCCTTATCGCACTAATTTATTAGTTCTCAAAATAACAAGGGTCCCGCGCGGAATATGGCCTGATCGTCGTCCCAAATCGCCTGTTTGGATATCCTGAAACTCGTGGAGACACACTCACTAAGGTTAGCCTCAAATGGTTACCAAAACCATAATGACACTGGTGCGGCGGGTTTTCTATATTTGTTGGGATTTAATCATATTTTGAACAGGCGTGTCTGCTCGGCGAATATTTTGCATCCGACAGATCGTGGCTCATTCGCACCGGGGGCGTCTTAACTCAACCAATGGGGTTTACACAGCATACTAACGCTTCCGCCATAGACGCCACCATTCTTCACACTGGTATTTGTAGCTACTTCTCCTGAAATTGAGTGACGGTTGATACTTTAGCCGCAACTCTAAAATTACCGTTCGCGGTTAGGGAATGCCCTTCGCTTTGTGCTCTAGGAAGGAAGACTACCTGCGTGGACGACAGTGGAAAGCTCGTCCGACCACATTCCAGACAATTTCAAAGAGGACTAAGCGCAAGACCTTCTGGTGTGTTTTGTGCACTTGATGCTGGGGTTCGATACTCCCTTTTGATCTTGTCCACTTTTTCACTGAGAATCTCCTTTTGAACCGGACGGATCTGTGGGTGATTGAGCAAAAAATCCGTAATGCTGACGTAATACTCGATTCTCTTTTGCGACTCCTTCAACTGCTCCGGGGGGATGAGGCTAACGACATCCGATATGGAAACCATGAGCTCAAACAATTTCTGCATAAACGAGCTGCCATGTGCGGTGATGTCTTTGAGGGAAGTATTCCGGAGAATATGATAGAGCCGCTTTGAAATCTCCACGGGAAAAAGGAGAGACATGAAACCAGCATCTGTAGAAAGCGACATTCGGTATCGAGCTAGCGACATTTTCCATAGCACAATCTTGACCCATTGCTGTGTGATGGACTGATCGACGCGCATCATGGACGAAATGTCCAGATGCTCCAATTCCTCTTCCAATCGAACTACCTCTTTTTGCTTTTGTTCAATCCAAGGCTGGTCCACAAATGTCTTGCGACCGAGATGCGCATTTACAAAGTTTTCATCAATCAGCGAAAAGAGCTTGATTAACTGGACGAACCCTCTGTAATTCCCATCCGGAAGTGACGAGTCGTTTGCCGGCAAAGAGTCCAACGGTTCTAATTGACAAGTCTTAGAAAAATTAATTGCCAATGCGCGTTCATGAATGAACATGAGCCAATATAATCTTTCCCGCTTCGTACGCTCCTGTAAGTTTAATGTTTCCAAGTTCTCCCTATTACCCAATCTCATCATCATAGAAAGGGTTATTGCCTCTCGTAAGTAGAAATTTGATACTTCAATTTCATTCAGCGTCGCTAGGCAGCTTGAGACAAAGATGCTCACCATTATTACCGTCAGATTGGCCGAAGTTGCATGCCGCACATATCCTCTGGCGTCCAATGCCTTATCCACCAGTTCACCGGTTATCGTACGGTTGTCGACACAACTCGACAATGGCACCGTCGAGTTCAGGATCACCAACGCAAATGCGGAATAAACAAGGGCTGCTTTTTCATTATATAGATTGAGTTCTTTGACAGCTCCGCGAAGATCTGCATCCGTGATGATCGGGAAAACTGGATATACAATCGTCAGGTAGTCTGGAATCAGCTGTTCAAAAAAGTCACCACTGTAATCCAAGATATCCTGCGATTCCTGCTTCAGAACAGGAACGCTATTCCCCTTCATTACTGTTGTACTGCTAGCGCTATCGGTATTTTTACACGCCTTGATAACTTTGCCGCGTTCGTTCCCGAGACGTGAAGCTCGACTTTCGACGGGAGTCAAGTAAACACAGGGTAAATGCAGTTGTGTACACTTTTGGCATTCCGGTTGTTCCTTACCGCACTTCACTTTGCGTTTCCGACAGGCCTCACATGCTCGACCATTCGTTTGTTTCATGTGTGGTCAGTTTGTTCGTCAATCAACGGTCCTTCTCGAGCCTCTCGTTAACGTTCACCCAGTTACCTACCGACACACTTTTACAGATGCGGCTGTAGCCGGTATGTTACAATTATTATATTAATTACATTTTAATTTGATTTAAATTTAACTCAACCATGATCGCAAGGCACATTGATTTCGCTGAAAGCGAAAACGAAGCCGCCGGAGACAATTCGATCCACGAAACCGATTAGAGATTGTATACGTATGTTCTGCGAAAGACTTTTGTTTTATGGAAAAGCCATAAAAGCATTGAAGCGTCTTTCTCCAGGGCAAACTGCGGAACTATTACACGTGGTACGTTGCATTGGGGTTTGATATTTTTTCATAATTTTGATTTTCAGAACGCGAACCCTTAACTATGTTATAACTATTACCGCGATGACACTATTTCTTCTCCTGAGCTAACTTTCTCCAACGTTCGGCCTCCATCTGCCACCATTTGGTCTCCATTTTGGACATTGTCAATTCACTTTCAAGCTCCTTAACTCGTTTGTCGAGCACCTCAACCTCTTCTCGCTGCTTCTGACGATATCTTCTAGCGGCCATTGTGTTTCTGGCACGTTTTGAATTTTGGTCGTCTGATGACACGGCATTAGAAACTTCGCTTACGGCTCGTTTTTTACGTTTTTCAATTCTTTTTCGAACCTGGAAAATTTCGTCGTCGTCGCCCGCTACAACGGAAGTGGTTGCAGGTTTTGCGTTGTTGGTTGATTCAGCTGTAGACTTGTTTTCATTTGGACCGTACTTGTCAGTCGAAGATGTGGTATAATCATCAATCGGAGCATTAGTAGTTCCGCCTTCCAATAAGAAAGCATCGAGCGTCAAATCGGTTACTGTAGTAGGCCATTGTTCAAATTCCCATCCAGTTCCTAAGTTAATAATATAAACTAAAACTGATAAACGCCAATGCTTTTTATAGTATACACTGGCGCAGTGTGAGGAGTGACGAGTGAGTGGTACGGAGGATAAACAGAAAAATGAGTAACTTCTGGTCATCTTTATACTATAATGTCACGTGAGTATGACGGTGTATGAAGCATGGTCACGTGACGCAAAAAATAAATAAATAAATAAAGGGCAAATTGGAGAGAATTCGTGCAAGAATCATTATTGGCGGTATCAGTATTCTGCCGAAATGACAAGCAAGATATGTATATGACATATTCCACGGGAAGTTGCTCCCTAGCGCAGTATTTGTGTCAAGAAAAGCTGGTTCTACTGGGTCATGTCAAATAGCACGTCAACTTGTGTATTTGCTTGAGTCCGTTTGAATGTATTGATATACAACGTTGATTAGACAATAGATGGAATGTAAGAAAGGAGCAGGAGAAATTACCTGGTCAATTGTTTGTCATGGGTGAGACAAGCGACCAAGTGTCGCATCTATATGCATGTGCATAGCTAAGTGCTAAGATTGGCGAAGTATGTAGAATATGCAAGGGGAATTTAGGCATAATTGCAAAATAATTAAATTTATTCGTCTGTGTGTTCATGTGTGTGGGTATTGTGGTATTCCGAGTGCCTTACCAGAGAAAAAAAGAGTGTTATCATTCCGCCGTATGCTTTATTTTAAATATTTAGATTGATTCATGGTTTCTAAAACCCCAAAAGGCTGGCAGCTCGTATAAAAAGGTTTCTTCTATTCGTCATCATATTCATGTCTGGAAGCTACTTTGACTCAATTCCCTGAGCAACAGGGGAGGACAGTCATATAGGTATTGCATTATGATGCGTAGCATTTATTTTTTCTATTATGCATATGGGCCCATAGGCCACAATAGTCATGTATACAGTATCGTTATGCGTATGCATTGCAGCTATATTTACATGAATGCTGCTTGAGTTGGCTGCAAATGCTATGCATACTTTGCGTATAGTGATTGGCACCTTGAATGCTCTATGCATAGACAGACTCAGCCACTACGCATACTCCCATACAGCCCTTCTGCCGCACCAGATAAGGGCGGCAAACCCTTACCTAATAACCCTCGAATACAAGCATCGTAGAGGTCTTTTTTGTTTATCCTATCATGGACCTGAGCCCTTTCAATTCGGTCATAACCCTCAAGTATGAGTAATATCGTATACTTGTTCGAGGAAAGTCTATTCGCGAGAGCATTTCCTTTCCACAGTTGGAGGGCGATTTGTTCGTTTTTCGTTTAGGTAATGTTTCCTTTTTTTTTTTTTTTTTTTTTTTTTTTTTTTTTTTTTTTTTTTTTTTTTTTTTTTTTTTTTTTTTCTCGTTTATATCCTCACTATGACATACGTACAACTAAACTCCATCAATCAAAATCAACTAATTGCCCCCATGTCAGAGCTTAATTTAAATAACAATTATGAGACTTCCCAAGTAAGAAGTTTTTTTTTTCATTCAATTGAATTTATTCCATATAAATACCAAACTACAGAAATCATAAATTTTTTTTTTTTTTTTTTTTTTTTTTTTTTTTTTTTTTTTTTTTTTGTTTCATTCAACTGAATCTATTCCATATAAATACCAAACTATTGAAATCGTAATAACTTACCATATTTAACTTCATCATACTCCGAGTTGATAACAAAGAGGTGCACTGGAGTACCCACTTTTTTTTTTTTTTGTTTATATGTTCACTATGATATACGTACAACTAATTAACTTAATCAATCAAAATCAATCAAACCAACCAATCACACCATATCACAGCTAAATTCAATGAAGGACTAGGATGAGAAATGCATTTACGCACGATCACTTATACGTGAACAGTGTGAGACTCGTAAAATACTCACTAAAACTCACCCCGGAAAAGGAACGAAGATTCATTGACCCATTTCGCCCGACAAAAATTGGGCATAAGTGAGCCAAGAAGAAGTAGAGAGAGTAAAGCACAAATAAGATTTCATGCTGGAAAGTTCCAAAGAAGGATCAGCGCTGGGGAGGGAGAAGCGATAGCCATGTTGAATAGAATGGATACCCCGAAGAATGCGTCCAATTTTTTTACCCAATGCCTTATCTTTACTCACAAAAACGTCAACCAGTTTTTGAATTTTTTTTTTTTATTGGTTCAATTAATCTAAATCCGATACATAAATAATTATAGAAGGAAAAATAAATACCATATACCATCATCTTCAAATTAATTTACTCCACAAAAGGGTTGCAAAGGGTGCAAAAGGAAAAGTAATTGTAATGTGCAAGGTAGCAAGTCGCAAGTCTTCTAGTCCGTTATTCGTTCCACTTCACGC
>JAJLUK010000075.1:0-69332 GCA_030570055.1 Blastobotrys chiropterorum
AAAAAAAAAAAAAAAAAAAAAAAAAAAAAAAAAAAAAAAAAGCGGAAATGAAGCAAATAACAGTATGTTTGAAGAGGAGAGTTTGTTTAGAATCCATTTGATTATTAATACCGTATTTTGACACCGCGTTGTGAACTTATTCTCAATTTAGCCCAATCGGGAAACTTTACAATGCTCTTCTTATACCACGTCACAGGAGCAGTGGTGGGCCTGGATTGTATTATTTCAATTTTGCAATATATGTTTCATATGACTATGTAAGTAAGCGTAAGCTCTGGCATTTATTCTCACCCAGATGACGATGGCTAAATTCAACACGGGGGGACAGTAGTTCTATTAGATGGAGCTCCGGAATTGATTAATGTCACAACTTGGAGTAGCGTTATTATCATTGTTCTCGTGTGTCGTAGCCAATGCGGCACTAATAATTTGGAAGCCCCAGACGTACTGGACCAGATAATACGCATAGAATAAACACTAAGAGTGTTCCGTCGTCGTCTACTTCAAACATTACTGTAGCTACTCTGTAAGGAAACCAAAGAGCGTTCGGTCCTTGAATTGTGGAGCTGGCCAAATGGACAGTAAGTACCTAATTAGAGTGTATGCTGGGATCTAGCTTCAATTTAGCCATACATGATATCTTTTCATGCACATATGAAAAAAAAAAAAAAAAGAAAACATAAACGGCAGCCAGAGCGTATTGGGGTGCCCACTCTTTCTTCAATATGTACATGTGTGTCTCATGTTTTGGGCTGCGTTATTCTTGGGGTAGCCTCAAACTGCCCCATTGGATGCCTCAAAACGGTCCCAACAACCTACCAAAATTCTCCCCAGAAGTAACATATGCTTCTAAATTCCCATCTAGTGGATCAAAAATAGTTTGTATCTACATTTAATGAACTCCATTTTTCCCTTCAATTTTCGTGCAAATGGGGAAATTGACCTCTTACGTTTACGTACCCTGAATCTGCAGGTTCATGCGTCATGACCCCTCAACAAAACTTTTTCAAATGAGGATCGAGTTAATATGCCTGCCTCATTGAACGAAAGCTATAAAAGTCCGTCCAATCCACGGGGTTTTGCGGACTAAAGAAAGTAGCTAAAATGGTCGGTGGCCTCAAGCTTGTAACGAAAGCTCCACGGTTCTTCATCGCTATCTCATTATTTATAACAGGGTTCCTTCTAAGTAAGTGCAAGACCAATCTATTCTAAAGCATATTGAACTGACCAAGGAAGCATTTCTTCTGCTCGCATGCATTGATGCCTCATCCACTTTTTCGGAAGAATTCCTCGTGGAATACCGTATCAACAACAAATCAAATTTCTACAAACAAATCGTCAAGCAAAAGGAATATTCAGATATGAAGGTCCGAGCTGGATACCTTGGAGTCTGTGCAACTTCTGGCAACTATAATATTTGTGGCGCCAGAGGGAATTTGACAAACCTCCAAATCTTCCCTCCCATCGAGATCTACGGTTCCTCAAATAACACCAAAGAAAAGGAGGCACTGGCCGTCCTTGACCCGGTTGTCCTGGCCGGAATTTTCTCCAATGACATCGTCAATCCAGTGTTCCTGATTTTGTCCCTGTTCTTCACTATGATCGGGTTTCTCGGGTCCTTGTGGCCGATTTCTGACAATTCTCCAAAACAGTCAATTATCCAGATGGTTGGCGAAATCTCAATTTTTGCTGCATGGTTTTTTTGGACAATTGGAGCTATTTGGTTCCAAGTTGGCGGGCTCGCGACCACCAAGATGGTTAACCAATCCAGCATGTCTATCCTGAAGGCCAGTGTCGGAGGGCGCGCAGCGGCGATGACCTGGACAGGTTTCAGCTTTTTGGTAATTGCAGCAGCCTTGACTTTTATTTTAAAACGAAGACAGGCAAAAGCTGCAAGTGAGCTTGAAATGAAACCATCTGCGTGAGCCTCGCCAGCGAATATAAGACAGTGTTCACAAATGTTATATTTTAGGGTAAATAATAAAAATATTGACTACATCTATCAATTAGAGCTTTGGACCAGTCTCCTTTCGTAGAGCTTCTTCAATGTATCCAGCAATGACATGTGCAGACGCCATGGTAGAAATCATTGGATTGACACCGGAGGCAGAAGGCAAGACACTAGCATCTGCAACAAAGACGTTTGGACATTCCCATAGTCTACCATTCCCATCAATAGCAGAGTACTTTGGACCCAACTCTGACATTCTGCAAGAGGCCATCTGATGGGCTGTACCCATTGGCACATCGTATGCAGCAAAAACAGTTTCACGAAGCTTGGACACCCAATTTTGATAGTCCCTATCGTTAATATTACGCTCTTCAACTGGCTTGTCGCTTTCAAACACTGGGACGGAAGCAACTGAAGGAATTATGCGCTTTGCGCCGTAAATATAATTCAAATTCGCAGATCCAATGCATCCTTCCATCAAAGCTCGGTAATCAAACTTATTAACCTTGTAATCAACTTTTGGTACCATTGGATTTTCTGGCCTGGCAGTGACAGTACCTTTACTTGTATCCCTAGTAAGGATAAGCATTGGAGTGAGATTGTTATAACGAAGAAGGTTTTGACGATATTCAACGCCAGACTTCCATGGAAGGAAGCCAGACTCCAACATCGGGTGGGGAAGAAGCGTTTCAATTTTTGGGCCATGAGCTTTCCCATCCAAATTATCAAATTCAGTGCAAACACTAGTCATAATTGGCTTGTTGAAAAGATCTAATTCCTTATCTGGGTACTCGCCAAACAAGCAAGTTACAGGATGAAGCTTGAGGCCCTTACCAATGTGGCGATTCTTGAATCCTGAACGCTGGAGAAGCAGCGGAGTTTGCAAAGAACCACAAGACGAAACAACCTTCTTTGCGCGAACAGTGAGCTTGACCTCTCTTCCGTCTTTGGTGACGACTGCGTTAACACCGGATGCCTTATTCTTGGAGCTCTTTGTCACAGATCTAACTTCACACTGGTCGATGACATGGCATTTACCAGTGTCAACAGCTTCCTTTAACCAGCAGGCGACCGCACCTTGCTTTTCCGCAAAGGCACATCCATGGGAACAATATGCACAATTATGAGCTGCCCCTCCGCTATTTTGATCGACAGCTCTCGCAGCATAGCCAAGCTTTTTGGATGCATCGATAACGAGCTGATTAGCGAAGGAATGCTCCTCAATGCCGTCGGTGCTACAGCCCATCTTATCCATGACATAGTCCATTGCTCTGTCATACACGTCAGTATTATACCAACCAACCTTTTCAGCCCATTGAGACCTGACGTTACCTGGAGTTCTCAAAGATGCACTCCAGTTAACGGTGGAGCCACCGCCAAAAGTGGCGCCAGCAAGGATCATCATGGAGGTGTCGTCAGTTTGCAAGACCGCAGAATTTTCATAAAGTTTTTTATACGCTTCATCTTCATTGAACGAGAGCTCACTCTGATGGTAATACACACCACGGTCCACAACCAAGACGGTGTGGCCTGCCTTGGTGAGCCGATTGGCGACAACCCCGGCACCGCTGCCAGAGCCGACAATCACAACATCCACATCAATTTGCGCCGCTGTCGAATAGGGTCCAAAGTCCATAATATTGAACCGCGGAGGATGGTCGGTGATCGAGGCGAATTTGGGCTCCGACATTGGATGGCCCATAGCCTTATGCATCAATGCGTTCGTACGGACGTAGGTGATGTTACTGGCGGAGAATAATGCACGGAAAATCTTCTTGAATGGTGTCAACATGGAAGTATGCCATGATAACAGCACCAGTTCACGTTCTTCTTGGCTCATTTCGGTAAAGAGACGGGTTGAACCAGTGAGAGCCACTGCAGTGGATCTGTGGCTCAGAACTTTGAGTACCAAGTAGAGTTGAAGCTGCGCCGCTCGGGGAGCCAACGAGAGGGATTCGCGTACCCCATCCTCAAAGCCAGGAAGGTTTCTGGCACCCAAACGTCCTAACTCCTCTGCATCGACAGTTGGGTCTTTAATAAATGGCTTGAGATCGTCGCCCTTGACCGCCGGAACAAAGGTATCCGCGATGGTCAAAAAGGTTTCCCATTCAGAGTCCCCAAGTTTTTCCATAGTTTATGTCTGTACAAACCGATGCAACGAGGACAATCCCCCATTATATAGATTTAATACTATGCAGCATGTGAGACGGCATTTCGGTTCCCCGCCTCAACAAATTTCACATTCACTCTGCGGCTGGTGATAAGCTGATCCCGCCCAACATTTTTTACTACTGACCATGATTGTTGCCATTTGTTTGTAGGGCATGTGAAGTATTCTGCGGTTTGTTATTGCTATTATTAAAGGACTAATTTTGACGTGTATGTTATGTTGCATGCCTCGATCAATGTCCCCTTTGTCTCAAAAATGAACCACGTTCCAAATCTTATTATCGGTAAGTACATCAGTGAATAATTAGTAGTGGATAGGATACTGCCCCGCAGGCAAAGTGGCGTGACAACGGGTTCTAGAAAAAAAAAATTAAAACCCCGGAAAAGCTGCGGTCCCTGATGAGCTTAGAGCATCTCGGCAGTTGTGGGGAAGCCAGCGGAAGTTTTTTCGGAACTCCGAATCCAACGATCATCGCTTCATTTGACGGCTTATGACTGCGGGAAAAACGTACTCAAGACTCAATACATGTGTTTTCTTTATTGCTCAAATGCCAATTGCATTTGTCGGATGTCATCGGATGATGGCACCCACAGCCTAATGGAGGCGATGATGCTGGATTCCATTTCGGAGTTACTCGAACGTTTCTCGGGATTTTTATAATGCTTCTTAGTCTCAATCTCCGCAATTTCAATTGACCGCATTGATGATGATTGTAGTTCCTTATGGTATTGTTTGGGCGTCTTCCCCGTGTATCTCTTGAAAGAACGAGAAAGATGCCACTTTGTGCACCCCACGGTGTGGGCCAACCGATTAAGATTGAGAGGAGAATGCTGCTGTTGCTCCAATACCCAGCATGCCCGCTCCACTAGGTTTCGTTGGCTACTCCACCCAACTTGTTCTAAAGGCCTACAACGCCTACAGGGGGCGTATCCAGCTTGAACTGCCAGTTGTGCCGTGGAATAGAATTCAATATTCTTACTCAACGCCAATTTGGAGCTACACGTGGGTCGACAAACAATCCTTGTACTCTTGACCGCATATACAAACCAGCCCTCAGCCCTCGGGTCCCGCTTCTCTAGCGCGCGTAATTTTTCCTCCCGCGTCTCAAATATATAAGACATTTTTTGTTTTTGTTTGTTTGTTTGTCGCATCATCTAGTGGGCTGACAGCGAGGGCTTTATATATTGTGGGGTCGGTGGATGCAATATTGAGAGCAACGCACAAAATTTGGAAGCAACTGCCACGCCACCACGTTGTATAAAAAAATCACCGCTATCTCATGATGCACTAAAAAAAAAAAAAAAAATGCTCTACTACAATATCCTGAAAGCTTCCTATTGTCGTTGTTTATTTGTTGTGGACCAGTCGCTCAAAAGTGTTGTCTTCATCTCCTTAGGATCGTCCGACAAGACGCTATATAATGAGGCGGTCCGTGTGCTGAAGGTAGACGCATTAACCAAAGTAGAAGAATCTCAAGTTAGCGATATCCAAAAAACAATACTAAATCTTGTTGAGGATCCCGCTAGCTTCAAGCCCCAATCTCTTGACTTCTCACAAACCGGCACCGACTTCCAAAAGTCTGTATGGGATTATTTAGTCTACTCCACCACTCCAGGGGTCACTATTACTTATTCCGATATCGCCGATGGACTAAACTTACCAAGAACTTCGGCACGTGCAGTTGGCACGGCCATTGGAGCTAACAAACTGGCATTGGTGGTACCTTGTCATAGAGTCATTCGAAAAGATGGTGGCCTTGGTGGATACAGATGGGGTGTCGATATTAAAACCCATATCCTCGACCTTGAAAGTAAACAACCATCATCATAGTGTTCTTTGTTTCAACAGAAAAAGGTTCAAAATAAGTTACAAAATACACTAATACTCACGATAATGTGATTTTAACTATGTATAATACCACCGGCCATTGCAATTGCCCAAGTTCTGGACATTCCAGGATCCAGCCATTGAGACTTGAACTGTGGGGAGGCAAAAAAGTCGAAACTTTGCTTAGGGTCATAGAGAGCTTGGTTGAGCTTCAGAATACCCTTCCAGCCATCGTCGACGGAATCGACAATCTTTGATATGGTGGAATCCCATTCCTGTTTGACAAATTCTGGGTTCCTAACAAATGATGACACCGGAGTCAATGGAATCATGTGGATACCTTGGATATATTCCGGGTTCAATCCAAAATAAGTGGCATGATCAACTTTATTCTCAAACATGATTCCAGAGACTCTGTTCCCGACAAATTGCGCCGGTTCCACTGTATTCCCGTCGGAATACAACATGTACAAGTTCATCGATCTCTTCATGACAGAAATCATCAGGTTCCCACGAGCCTCCATCGCTTGATCGCCAATGACTCTGCCCCAGAGCTTCAATGCATACGCAAAGTGGTAGTCTTCTGAAGAAGATTCCTCATCTTTACCGTCTCCGGAAAGGAACAAACCCTTAGCCCACGAATGGCCAGTGTACCAATCAAATGATCTGAAGACTGGGAAATATTTATCCTGAGGAGATGGGTTGGATACATCTCGGACAAGATTATTAATGTAATCCTTATTTTGAGTCAACCAGTCTCCTCCAAGATCGCGGTCAATGGCACCAATCACAGAGGCAGCTCGAATGAAATATCCATAGTGGAAATGGTGGTCATTGTAGAATGAATTACCAAAATCAGCATTTGCATCACCCGAGAGTCCGGCAACAGAAACGAGCCCCTTCCAGGACTTGTCATATGCCAATGGGTTGATTTGCTTGTTTGAAGTAAAAGTTGACAGTGACGTTTTCAATTGCTCAAGACCCTTTTTGGTCAATTCTTCATCTTTTAAAATGTAATGAGTCGCTGTCAAAATGAATGCAAACTTGTCAAACCCTTTCCCACTAAAATACATCGAGTCCAGGTTTGTCTGTCCCTTCATGTCCTGCGACAGCTCATCTGAAGCCACAGACCTCATTAAATCTAATGTTTGTGCGTTGTAGATATTTTGAGCGGAGAATTGTTCATCTGATTTTGGCGAAAAAACCGCCCATGGCAAAAAGCCAATGTCGAGGGGTAGAGATTCTTGCATTTCTAAGGAGGTCGTCAAACAAGCAGTCATTGGACCCATCACTGTGGAATCTAGAGTGACATTTCGATGCATTTTAGCCTTCATTGGGTCTGTAAAGGAATCAACTTGATGAGGTAATGCAAATGCGACAGTATTCCCACTTAATGACTTGCCACCCAAGTTATATTTAATGCGATAGGTAGCAGAGTTGCCATTCGGCATGTCTGCGTTAACATCCGCCGATAAAATGTATGCACCGGCTGCTTGATCATATATCGAATCCGCTGCCGGATCAGGAACTGACGCGATTTGAACAACAGTGCCATTAGCCGGAGATGACGATGCAAAATTATTCATATCTGTCAAATCAAAATCTACCACATTACCAGACACATAACACAGCCACCTGACATTGTTATTCAGCATGAGCTCATACTTTTGGACGCTACCGTTGGGTCCGACTGATCCTAATTTGTTCATGCCCCTGAATCCAACTTGAGATTGAATTGTAGGTGTCAGATTTTCATATGTTACAGTGACCAATCCCATTCCCAGTGCCAATGGCGCACTAAACCGTCCATCTCCGCATTCCAAACAAATTTTAACCGAAAGCGGGCCCATTTGGCTAGATCGCATTCTCACTTTGCCAGGCGTAAACTCGCGTGCACTGAAATTGGCACTAATAATTCCAGCTGGATTGAAGTAGTATTGGCACGGGTTGGCATCGGGTTCGGGGCCAAATACCCGCTGGCTGGCAGTGGTGTGTGAAACAGCCAACCCCCAGAAGTTATCGATTTGTGAAAACCATAGGGAATATGGATGGGTCCACGCTGGCAGATTCCGGTTCTCTAGTAACATGTTCGTGTAAAACTTGTTGGTTGGAACTGGATCATCGCCATCCTTATCAGGTGGGGGCATTGGATGATCTCTGTGCTGGAAGATCCCTAGAGGTGCATCTGTGGAGATTGGTGCAAAGAGGTCACCAGAAAACCCACCACTCAATGGCTGCTGGTGTTGTTGGTAGTTCACGGGATAGCCATGTTTCGGAACCTCATTGTTCCCGTCGTTGTGGTTCTTGTTGAGGAACCGAGCGAGCATCTCTTTTTTTAGCCCCATTGTTGTATCTGTAGCGTTGTTTGCTCTTCGTGTTGATGGTGAGCGAAGATGAATTCGAACGGTTTCGGATTATTCTCGCCGTATATCCCGGATCGTCGCGTAAATTTGGTACCGGGATTAGAGTATCCCGAATACGAAGAAATTAAGTCCACAGTTGACGGATATGGTTGTTTCGAAAGAGAGGGTAACAAGGACACTATAACTGGAAGCGTATGTTCATAGGTGTAATATACAACGCACGTTCATATGCATAGGCAATTGGCGTTCAGGAATTGAGGAGCATGCGTTATTCACCTTACAACGGGTTATGACATATGAACATATGCATACATTTTACTATGTATGCACATAATTATGTCTCACCATTATTGATTGCTATGCATCGCGAAAATGGCAGCCATTCAAATATACATACTCAACGCTCAACTAAATCGGCTAATAATAGCTACTCATAATGATAATAAAATAATGCGCCTGGGGCTTTGGCCATTGATCCGCTTAGCGTTACAAACATATTTTCACAGCCGTCGGATCGGCTTTTTGTCTGTTACGAATGATGTACGCGTCACTACCGTATCATGAGCCGAGTATTGTCACCATACTCATACAAGCCTCTTTCCTAATCCTTTTAAATGTGGGAAACTTTATTCTAGATCGCTATATATACTGCGGCCTTGTTGGGCAGATATTTTTAGGTGTCGCCTGGGGCACACCGGGTGGCAAGTGGATCAGCAAAGATGCTGAGCAGGTAATAGTGCAACTTGGATATATTGGGTTGCTACTGATAGTATATGAAGGTGAGAAAGTTTTCGTTCCGTTATTGTATGCTTAATTGTAGTTCTAATCTCAAATTTAGGCGGACTCGCCCTCAAAGCTAATTTGATGCTATCTTCCTGTGTGGCATTAACAGGGATTGGTCTGCTAATGGGATTGTCTTTTGTTCTGCAAAAGCTTTATGACGCCACTTCTCTTCAGTATTTCGCTGCTGGAGCAGCATTATGTTCTACCAGTTTGGGCACTACTTTTACTGTCCTCACCTCGAGCGGCTTGATGAAATCTCGGCTCGGCGTAGTCTTGACTAGTGCGGCGATGATGGATGATGTCGTCGGACTTGTGATGGTCCAAGTCGTTTCAAATTTAGGAGGTGACAACGCAAATATTGAACTCTCTGCGGGAAAAATGTCCAGCGGGGTTAGCTAATAAAGTTCTCACGGCAAAATTCTCTCCTTTTTTGATTCACGCAGCTATATTAATTGGACTAATTACCGGATCAACATACGCAGGAACGTCTAATCTATTTGCGGCATACATTGCGGGTGCCGCTATCAGTTGGTGGGACTCTGAAGTACCCCACGCGGTTATCAACAGAGAGTGTCAAGGCCCCACCGCAGTAACAGAAAAATTAACTGGAATTGAAGTTTTTGAAAAATACTATTCAGAGTCTCTTCAAAGAGTCCTGAGACCATTTTTTTTTGTGGGTACTTTGGACACTACGGCCTATTTGTACTAACTATTTGTAGGCTTCGATTGGATTCTCCATCCCCATTTCCGAAATGTTTAATGGAACAATTGTTTGGAAACGGTTGGTTTATACTGCTTTGATGATAGTCGGAAAAGATTTTTGTGGTATATGGTTGTTGAGGGTGCCGTTTACGCTGCCAAAATTTAGCCAACTGTTCAGTCGTAAAGAGCAAAAAGAAAATGAGAAAAATGAAAACAGTCAAAAGACCGTTGTTCGGTCAGCTCGGGGGACAACTCTTGCCACCGAGTCTGAGCAAACTGAGCCCTCTCGTGATCCACCAGCACATCCGGAACAAACTTCAAAATCGCAGGATAGTGCGTCGCATACCACGCAGCCGGGGAACAAACCGTGGTCACTCTATCCTTCTGCAATTGTTGGCTGTGCAATGACTGCACGTGGTGAAATCGGATTTTTGATATCATCTCTGGCTGAAACTAACAAACTCTTTTCGTCAGACTCCAACAAAAATTCCGATATATTTTTAGTGATTACTTGGGCCATAGTGTTGTGTACAATTGTCGGGCCTCTGGCCGTTGGGTTGGAGGTAAAGCGTGTGCGGAGATTAGAGGAGGGCCAAAAGGCAAGGGTGCATTGTTAAAAAAGAAGTATTAGGCGTTTGGGGATTGTCTTGATTAAAAATGATACTGTAAACCATACAAATTCCACCTTTCACGCCTTCAACTTCCAATGAGCTTCATGACCAACTAGCCCTCGAAGAAATATAAAACACAAACAATTCGCGGTCAATAGAACACCATTATAAACAATTGCATATTTATATTCTCCGGGTGATTCTGCTGACGAGCTCACAAATAAACCTGCAATTGGACTGCCAAGTAAATTCCCCAACCCTCGGATAAAATACATGAACCCGGATATGGAATGATAATTTTGAACACCAAATAACTCCACCAAACATGCCGGAAGAAGTGCAATAATCGGACCCGAAAACACTCCATATAACACAACAAAACTAATAAACGTTTCTTGTTGCGGCACCATCCATAATGCAAAAACACACACTGCACTCATTATGCAGCAAAAGAGCAGCATATTGATCCTTCCAACATAATCTGCACCAAATCCCATAACAATCTTCGAAGACGCGTTAACGATATTGTTCACACCAATCAACATGGCGCCTTCAGAATTGCTGAATCCCAGTGTGGCACCATATGTCGACATGTAAAAGAGTGGAATCAAGTATCCTGCTGATTGCAGGAACCCTCCAGTCACATGGGTAATGAACTTTATTGATTTGGCAATTCTGAAATTGACCAAGCCCAAGCTTGACGATGGTCTATAATCTGGATGCGGGTGGACCATAAAACTCACGCCAAATGTGCACGCCCACGCAATGAGTCCCAGTATCCGTAAGGACCATCTCCAACCTACTGTTGATAGCAGCGCACGGGATACTGCTGCCATCACTAAACCACCAACACCCGTTCCTGCGAATACAATCCCTGTTGCAATTCCTCGACGTTTGGTGAAATATGGTGGGACACAAACAACTGGAGGAAGATAGACTAAGGACGACCCAATCCCAAACAACACCCCCTGTGTAAGCGCAAATTGCCAAGTTTGTTGGTCCTGGCATGATCCTGCCAAGACCATTCCTAACGACAGAATCGTACTCCCGCAGCACATAATATATCGAACAGGAAACCTTGCTGATAACGGAGCATTCAAAATACCCAGTGTATACGTTAAGCAAGTTGCAACTGTACCAATCAACGACACTACTGCAGCAGATTTACCATTCAGTGGCCCATTCGAGCTAAGATAGTATTCTTGAAACACACCAAATGTGAAGCCGATTCCGAATACGAAAAAGTTTACAATGAATCCTCCAGCTACAGCCATATATCCTCTCCAACGGATTTGCTTTGGAGTAAGACGCTCCATCTCCGTCCTCTCTTCGACTTCCATAGGTTCCGCCATGATGTTACCATTGTAAAATAACCGCTTCCGACGCAATTAGTCAAACAATTTTGTAGTACGTGGGAGGCTAGAATGTCGATCCAGATAGACCCAGAGTTGTGCGGTTGAGAACGAGTGATTATAATTAATTTTTCTTCCTCACTTACGCATAGCACATTTAGGTCAATTCCGCCCCTAAACGGGATATTGTTGTATACCCAAAAGTATCTACCAACAACTTTGCGCTGGTGACTAATCACCCATTGTTTAGATTCTTTCGGAACAGTTCTATCACCACAACAGCTTCCTAACGCCGTGAAGACATAAAAAGACACAACGGATGAGTTTGATCTTGTCAAACCATGCTACAACGAATATCTCCTCCTAAACGCTAGGCATGGGTCATTCAGAATTTGCGGCCAATCGTGGATGTGAATCTTCCAATTTATCCGTATGCGACCAATAGGAACGGCTACCGGCAAACAGTACACCGGCGCACCCGCAGATGCTTCCTGATTAGGAAGCTATAGGTTGATCGCTGGGTTTGGGGTAGGTGGCCCACATTTTTGGTATTTCAAGGCTTGAGCGCCCACTTTTTTTTTTCCAATCCCCGTCTCCACTTTTTTTGCTCAGGTTTGGAAAGGTTGCCACAGACGCATATTCATACATATCACACACAATGGAATACAATCTTTCTCAGGGATACTACATCGGTGTAGATGTTGGCACTGGTTCAGCCAGAGCATGTATTATCGACGGCAAAGGTGAGATCCTTGCCGTTGCGTCAAAGGATATCACAAAATGGGAGCCTAAACAGGATTATTTTAATCAATCCTCCCAGGAGATCTGGGAGAACATCTGTTACTGCGTGCAAAAGATCGTTGCTGAATCTAAAGTTGATTCTAAAGACGTGAAGGGAATCAGCTTCGATGCCACTTGTTCGTTAGTGGTGTTGAAGGAAAGTGATGACTCTCCAGTTGCTGTCGGCCCAGACTTTTCTAATAGCTATCAAAACATCATTCTTTGGATGGATCATAGAGCAGGAAAACAAACAAAGGAAGTGAATAAGACTGGTCATGAAGTGTTAAAGTATGTGGGCGGACAAATGTCTATCGAAATGGAGATTCCAAAGGCAAAGTGGCTAAAGGAGAACATGCCAGAGGGCGTCTTTGAGCAATGCAAATTCTATGATTTGGCCGATTATTTATGTCACGTTAGTACCGGCACTGAGACACGATCTTATTGCAGCACAACGTGTAAGCAAGGTCTATTGCCGGTTCAGAAAAGCACCAACAGCAATGGAGTGGCCATTGATGGTTCAATGAAAGGCTGGTCTGCTCAATTCTTAAACTCCGTTGGTCTCCCAGAACTCGTCGAGGACAACTTCCGACGTCTCGGAGGAGCTGTTAACGAAAATGGTGATTTCCATTCAGCAGGTGAATTCATTGGCACGCTCACGTCCAAGGCTGCAAATGAATTGGGTCTCTCTACCCACACTGCTGTTGGCTCAGGTGTTATTGATGCGTATTCCGGCTGGATTGGTACTGTTGCTGCCAAAACTGACCAAATTGAAGAAACGGGTGACGTCAATGATCCTGATCATGTAACGCATCGTCTTGCTGCTGTTGCAGGCACCTCGACTTGTCACTTGGTCATGTCGAAAGATCCAATTTTTGTCCCTGGTGTTTGGGGTCCGTACAAGGATGTGTTGATCCCAAATCGTTGGATGGCTGAAGGTGGCCAATCTACTACTGGCCAACTACTTCATCATGTCATCAGCAACCATCCAGCGTCGCAAGAATTAGCGGACATTGCAGAGAAAAAAGGTGTGTCCAAGTTTGAAGTTCTGAATGCCACATTGGAAAAATTGCAAAAGGAGCAGAATACTCCGTCCATTGTGTACCTGGCTCGTCATCTCTTCTTTTATGGCGACTTGTATGGTAACCGATCACCCATTGCAAATCCTGCCATGAGAGGCGATATCGTCGGTCAGTCTATGGACGTATCATTGGATGCGTTAGCGGTTGAATATCTTGCAGCTGTGGAGTTTATTGCCCAACAACAACGTCACATTATTGAGGCACTTAACAAGTCCGGCCATCACATTACTCAAATCTATCTTTCTGGAGGACAATGCAGAAATCCAATTCTCACCAAACTCATGGCCAATGCGGCGGGAATGCCAATCATTATGCCGAAGTATATTGATTCCGCCGTTGTCCAAGGTACTGCTATGTTAGGTGCAATGGCAGCATCTAGAAACAAGTTGAGTCTATGGGAAGTTATGTGTAAGCTTAGTGGCACTGGTTCAGCTGTTCTTCCAGATAAGGAAGACTCGGTGGATCGGAAACTTCTTGCTGCAAAATATGAAATTTTCTTAGACCAGTCTGAGAGGCAACAGAAATACAGACAGAAAGTTAACGAAGCATTAGGAATTGATGATTAGATATGTAATAAAAATGCAACAGTATATTTGATTAGAAATAAATCATTCGACTATCCGGCTGATCGAGTAGCTCTTGATTTGAGAAAGTTGACGTTGATTTCGTGACACTCTGTAAAAGTGGTCCGCATATGCAGATGCATTCATATGGGACAAGAAATGCTCATCGTGAGTGATAACAATTAATTGGAAATTCTTCTGTTTCCTTCTCAATTCGATAATTGAACCAAGTGACCTAGCCAGCGCTTCAATATTATCTGAATCTAAATTCGTCGTAGGTTCATCTAATGCAATGAGCCCGCAATTGGTACCAAAACATTCTGACAACGCCAAACGGATGATAATGCTGGCTAAAACCTTTTGTCCTGCAGAACATCTTCCCCTCATATCGAGCTCAACATCCTGCTTGACCATACACACGCGATAGTTGTATGTTCTATTGCCTCTGGCATTTTCTTGGTCAGATTTGATAACGATTGTGTCCACGTCAGTTCCCGTGTAAGTCTTCTTCCACAACTCGTCGATAATCGAATTGATCTCCTCCATCTTCAAGGAATGGTATTTCATGATCGCATTGTCAAGAGCCTTGGAATACTTGGCAAGATCCTCATTTGCCACAGTTGTAGTCTTCAGCTTGATAATTGCTTTCTGATAGTTCTCCTTGACGTTTTTATATTCACTTTCAAGCTCGTCTTGGATTTGCTTGTATTGGTCTGACATTTGCTTGATTTCACCAACTTTGGAAGAATATTCAGAATTCAATTCCGCTAATTGCTTTCTTAAGCGTTCAGATTCTTGATCAAACTTAGTCTTTTCATGTTCAGCATTGAGCGATTTCAATTCTTCAATCATGTTATCTGTATCGGATAATTCTTTCTCAAGGCGCCGCAGTTCAAGGTTATCTCTTAAATTTCGTTCATGTGATTTCATGTCGAGAATATTTTTCTCTTCTTCATTGATCTTGGCTGTGTAAGATTCCATACGTTCTTCTGCCCTCTGGATTAGGTCGGAAATTTCCGCAACCTGTAGGCGACATTTCTCCAACTTGTTGGTACCGCTATTGTCGTTCTCATACTCTTCAATCGACTTGTTCAACGAGTCATAATCCTTAATACTGCGATGTATTTTCGTGTATCGATCATTGGTTTTTTGAATAACCTGCTCGCACCTCCGCAATTCCACCACCATGTTGGTTCGAACATCTTCCTCTTCCTTTTCAATCTGCTCAAGCTTGCTGTTCGCCCCAGAAACTTGGGATTTAGCATTATCAATCCGTTCTTTGAGAAGATCGACTTGCTTCTCTTTACCT
The DNA here is from genome assembly GCA_030570055.1 of Blastobotrys chiropterorum. Classification (NCBI taxonomy): domain Eukaryota; kingdom Fungi; phylum Ascomycota; class Dipodascomycetes; order Dipodascales; family Trichomonascaceae; genus Blastobotrys; species Blastobotrys chiropterorum. Next base: position 15,491 of record JAJLUK010000075.1, read on the forward strand.
GCCTTGTCATTCAACACGTGCTCAAGCTTGTTGATGTCCAACTGCTTCGTGCTAACCTTATTTTGCAATGAACTAATGCTTGCGCGATAACTCTCACGATCCTGGGTTAATTGTTGAAGCTTTCTCTTAACGGTTTTGGCTTCATCAGCTTTTTCAGTGATCTCTTGATGAATTTCATTTGAAGACTTATTATCAGACATTGTGTCACCAAATTCCTCATTGAGATCAGAAATTTCACGCTTCAGTCCTTCAATCTCTTTGGAATATCTTGCAATATCGGACGAAGGACGTTTCAAAGTTTCGACATCCGATACGTGGTCACTTGCTTTTTCTTTGCGATCGCGGACAGTTTCAAGAGCTGAGACAATTTCTTTTTTCTGGCTCTCCATTTCTTTTATGTTACCATTAATTTGAGGAATTTCAGAATCTTCCAATTTAGAAACCTCCTCGACTAACGAACCGACCTCATAAGCCTTCTTGACTGCTTCGTCTGCTTTATCAACCCGATTTTGTAAAGATTCTAACGAAGTTCCAGATTGTTTTTGTAGACGGCCGTCTATCCGTTCGATGAAATCAGACTTTTCTTCGTCCGTTCCGAATTCACGGCGACAAAGTAAACAGCAGCTCCTATCCTTCGCCATTTCAACGGAATCCTCAAAAAACCTATTGCTTGCTGAACTTTCAGACAATTCGCTCAAAGAATTGTAATACTTTTCCTCCAGTTCTTTGACTTTTGTAGAATATTCGTTGACGGAGGCCAAGTTAAGTTCAGAAACGATTTTGTCTCTGTTAGACTTGGCCGTTTCTTCCTTGGTCTCTTTGGAGTTTCTCTCCATGGCAATTTCGTTTTCCGTTTGAAGCAATTGATTTTTCACTGATGTTTCTTCCTCCTGTAGCTCAGTCAATTCTGAATTCGCTGTCTTTAACGCTTCATTGACTTTTCCCTCAGCACTTGATGGGTCTGAAATTTTGCTATTGAAAAGACTCTCAAACTTTGGATCGTATTTTGTAATCATTTGGTTTAGAACAGTTTCTTTTCTTGAAAGTTCACTTTTCAATAGTGACAATTTCGCACGGTCTTCCGACCGTTGATTTGCTTGTGCCAATTTCTTATTTAGTCCTTCAATTTCTTCGTCAATGCGTGAAATTTGTGCGTTGAGAGAGCTGATTTCCTCATCTTTGACGTTTTCTTGAAGCAATCTTTTTTCATTCGACAACTTCTTTTGAAGCTCTTCCAAGACCGTCTTCTCATATGACAGGGTGCTCTCATCCGTGGTCACATTTTCAATCGCACTTTTCAATTCCTGAATTTCATTATTCGTAGATCGAATCGTTTCTCGTGCGTTGGTCCGAGCCTGTTCTTCACGCAGCTTCTTTGTAGTGACTTCTTGCAACTGCTTGTTGAAGTCATTTTCAACATTTTTCGCGTTTCCTCGTTCCTTTTCCAATTCTGAACTCACTTTTTCTAGCGAGACATTCAGCTGTGTTCTGAACCTGGTGTGGGCTTTTGAAGATGGTTCTGTTAATTCAGTTTCCAAATCCTCATAACCACTCAGCCCAAAGCTTTCAACAGCCTCTCTAATATAGTCGCTTCTTTGTTGCACTTTTTCGTCATATGCCTGTTTTCTGGCTTTCAGCTCTCCCTCTTGTAATATTGCTTGGTTGTATTTTTGACGTTGTATTTTGACATTACTCCTCTCACTGTCAACTTCATTTTCGAGTTCTTTTTTCTTCCGTTTCCTTTCTTCGGTGGATTCTTCAAAATTGTCAAGTAGCTTTTGTAACTCCACATCATTTTCGCTCCTTTTGTCCAAGCCACTGGACACACGGTCAATATTATCCAAAATAGTGGAACGATTGTGTTGGAAATTTTGTAATTTGTAAAGAATATTCTGAAACTCCCGATTGCTCTCAAACAAGCGATTAGATTCCTCATTGACCCGTTCAATCTCAGTTTGTATCGCCGCCGTTTCTTCTTCATACTTTTTGATACCGTTGGAGAGCTCTTCGGCCCTTTTTTCCGCTTTCTCGGCACGGTCTTTTTCAATTTTCAAGTGCTGGCTCTCCTTCTCTTGAAGTTTTATATCAGTGGCATAATCCTTTCTAATGGTCTTGATATTATCTAACGCTTTCGTAAACTTGGTTGCCTCGAATATCTCGTCAAACCTCTTTTTGACGGTGGACGGTTCTGCCAGCGGCCACAGGCTGTCTTCTTGATGACAGAAAATAACATAATCCAAAACAGATTTAGAAACGCCCAAGTATAGAGGCATTTGAGCATCCAATTCGGCACATCTAGTACTAATGGTAACCCGTTCGCCATCCTTCATGGCCATGAGTTGACCTTCCAAAGTTTTGAATGTTCGGGAAGCCTTTTTGACGGTTAACTGCATGGACCTTGTGCATATCATTTGAACACTATTTGTGTTGATAAAGGCCAGCTTAACTTGTGCCAACACTTCTTTCTCTCCAGATATCTTTGGATCATGAATAAATGCCCCACCTTTGGAATTTGGCGGTAAGTCACCAGTAGCTGCATACCGTAAACATTCAATTATTGTGGTTTTTCCGGTACCATTCTGACCTACAATCAACGTCAACGGTGTTCCAAACTGGATGGTCTGTCGATCTGAGTTATCAAATGACCTGATCCCCTGAATGGATAGCTTGAATATGGAGGACCTGAATCATTAATAATGGTTTGGCAAAAACGTTCGACTTCCACGTTTACTCACATCTATCCAATAAAACGCCTGTGATGTCGATTTTACACTAATACCTCACTCGCCCTGACCGTTTTCTCCGAGTTGATGGTTATCAATTTACGCGTCTAGCGAAAGCTTGTGTAATACGGTAGGTAGCCCGACCCAAAAATAAAATTCCGATAAATTTGAAAAATTAAACGTAATTATGGAGTCGCGAACGCTTGAAACAGAAGTATTACGGCTAAGCTTAGTATATAGGGTATCGTATTGGGGATAGACTGCGTAGATGGTGAGTTACTATCCTACCGTAATGCTCTCTCGTAAGTTCAATAGAAATAACGTTAGAATAAAAACAAACCCATTGCAAACGAAAATTTCACACCCAACCAATAAGTAAACATATCTTGCTCCCGAACGAATCGTATACTCGATTCAATAAATAAAAAAATAAAACAAGCCCATTGCTAGCTTGACTCTTTTGCCTTCGTTCCTAATTAATGTACGGCTGAACGAAAGCCGCATCATTGCATCGAAATGGTCACCCACCGGCGAAATTTTGTGAGTGTCGATGACGCGATCATTCAGCTGCAGCAGTCACTGAAAAAAACAGTTGCCAAACCAAGATCGAAGGTATATAATATATATTTTTTGAAAGTGGTTGATGTTCAGAAGCTTTATCGGCGGGAAACTATTAAACGGACGGGAGATTATTTCAGTTGCTAGAACAAGAAGTCGGAAGTTTAGTTTCAGTATGACAAGTGAACGAACCAAACAGCCAGATTGGCACAAGCCTACAGGGAAAGAGGAACCACGTCTCAAGGTTTTCAACTCTCTGACCAGAACCAACACTGAATTTATCCCACTTAATGGGAAAGACGTTACATGGTACTCTTGCGGACCAACAGTCTATGATGCCAGCCATATGGGACATGCTCGAAATTACGTTACTACTGATATCAATCGAAGATTATTCCAGGACTACTTTGGATATAACGTGAAGTTTGTCCAAAATGTGACTGATATCGACGACAAAATCATTGTGCGTGCACGACAGGGCTATTTATTTGAGCAGTTCAAAAAATCCAACCCTGCCGTCAATAATGAGTTGGTTGAATATGTCAAGCATGCCACGTTAGAATACGCCTCGAAGGCATTCAAGGTCGAACTTTCAAGTATTGATTCGCTAAAGTCTTGGCTTGGCCAAGTCAACGAAGTTGAGGAAGCCGAAAAAGATCCAAAATTCTCAATGCATTCGAAAGCTATCAAGGATTGTTTAAATGTCCTCGACGTGAAGGAATCTAATATCGACAAGGTTTTGAGTGAATCCAAGACGGTCCTGTTGTATACGTTGGATAAAGAAAAAGGCGCAACCATTACGGATCATGCCATCTTTAGAGACTTGTCAGCTTATTGGGAGCATGACTTTGATAAGGATATGGAAGCATTGAATGTGTTAAAACCCAGCTTAACTACGCGAGTATCAGAATATGTGCCAGAGATCGTTGAGTTTGTTAAAAAGATTATAGATAATGGCTTTGCCTATGCCACTGAAGACGGGTCCGTCTATTTTGACACGGTCGCATTCGAAAGCGATCCGAAGCATGATTATGCTAAACTGCAACCATGGAATAAGGGACAAGACGATCTTATTGAAGAAGGCGAGGGATCATTGAGCACAAACACTACTGGTAAAAAGTCCAAAAATGACTTTGCACTCTGGAAAACTAGTAAGCCAGGCGAGCCATTGTGGGATTCTCCATGGGGCAAAGGCCGACCAGGTTGGCACATTGAATGTAGTGTGATGGCATCAGCTGCAATTGGCGAGCGAATGGACATCCATTCTGGAGGTATTGATTTGGCATTCCCCCACCATGACAATGAGTTGGCACAAAGTGAGGCCTGTCATGGCTGCAACCAGTGGGTCAACTACTTTATGCATGCGGGCCATCTTCATATTGAAGGGCAGAAAATGAGCAAGAGTTTGAAAAACTTCATCACTATCAAGGAGGCCCTTAACATGCATAGTTCCCGGCAATTGCGACTTGCATTTGCCATGCAGCAATGGAACAACCCAATGGATTTCAAGAATTCTCTTTCCGAGGTCAAGGCGTTTGAATCCTTGGTGTCCAATTATTTCAACAAGGTTAGAGCGTTGCTGAGAGAAGAACGTGAGGAATTAGAATCGGGTAAGAACATTTCCAAAAAGCTCTCGGCAGATGAAGATGAACTCTATGACGTTCTCGCTGCCACTCAAGCGACCGTGCATGAACAGCTTTGCGACAATCTTTCTGTTCCTCAGACGTTGGTCACGATTGGCGAACTGGTTCAGAAGGCGAATGCCTATATCGTGGCCAAGAAGAACGATACCAAGACTGAAGTTATTACTGAGGTGGCGCGGTGGATCACCAAATATTTTGGAATCCTTGGCTTCCGTGTTAACGCCGATGGCATTGGTTGGAGATCGGATGAGCAAGAGAGTGATAGTTCCGCCTCACTTGAAGATACTGTTTCGCCATATCTCACAGTACTGTCGCGTTTCCGAGACACTGTTAGAAACGGCGCCATCGGCAGCACTGGGGCAGATAAGACTTTGTCTCAAGAGTTGCTCAAGGCCTGTGATGAGGTGAGAGCAGACTTATTGGGACTAAAGGTTTCCCTTGATGATCGTTCAGATGGCAAAGGAGCATTAATCAAGTTCCTCGACCAGCGAGAGATGGAGGAACTGGTCAAACAGCGCGATGAGCGTGCGCAACGGGAGGCCGAAAAGCAGGCAAAGAAGGAAGCTGCGGCGAGAGCCGAGGAGGAGCGTCAGAAGGAGCGACTTGAAAAGGCCAAGATTGCCCCACAAGATTTTTTCAAGACTGAAGAATATTCGGCCTGGGAAGAGTCTGGTCTTCCAACTCACGACAAGGCTGGCGAGCCAATCTCCAAGAGTCTCAAGAAGAAACTTCAAAAGCAGCTTGATGCCCAAGCCAAGCTCTACCAGCAGTATAACAATTAGTCTGTATAGGTTAATATACTAGATTTGCTAGAAAAAGAGTGACCAAAGCACCGAAAGTTTGATTAACGTATGCATATTTACTGTTGACGTTTATGGGTGTATTGGCAATGACGATCTTTAATGCGGCGTGTGAAACATTATAAGCAAATTATGCATATGAGCATATCCCAAAACGTGTCAAAGAGTGACGTGTGCGGAAGTTTTCCATGGACACGCGTGCGGGCATAATTTGATTCTGATTGGACAGCGGTGGCGATGGTTGTCAGATGCCAAATGGGCTTTTTTGTGGGGGAAAAGAAATCCCCTTAAACCTGCAATTTCATGTGCATATGCTATTCATTTTCACTCGTTATACAGTCACATATGTGTGTTCATATGACCACTTGACTTCGATGGCATTGGGACTATGGCATATGCTTAGCTGTTGATAGACAGCTAGGCATCTGCAAAAATATGGCTATGCGCATGCATAAAAGCAAATTAAATGATAAATTGACACAAACTCAACTACAATGCGCATTGGCAGCCGTGTGTTTGCAACACGCACATAACGCTAGTCGTACTCTCTACATAGTTATGTCATGTCATACGTTAAAGAACAAGTCCTATGGAAATACAAAGCCTGGCATCCAAACAGAAACCTGTCACCCTCATCACCCCATCAACCTCAATATTACCACCGCCACACCTGCAGCGGCTGAAACACGCCGATGTTTCAGAGTGCAACTAACGGCTTCAGGAGCTGAGAAAAAGCCCCACCGACAGATACTGGGCTACATAAAATTAGGGAGACACCAGCATGACGAGATTTAATTGGCTCAACCTCAAAAACTCCTGAAGATCATGTTCAATGCGCGGTGGTATCATCTCTCTGTGTGCTGTACGCGCACGTCCGCGATCTATTTTTGTTACCGTACGACATGGTTCAAAAAACCCTGTATATACGGGAGGCGGGGACACTTAGACACACACAACGCTTTCAACTCCAGTAAAAATATACAACTGAATCCACAATGGCCCCAGACAAGGTTTGACTCTTGGGTAGCAATGCCAATTGGGCTGTATCCTAGCACCGTTATGTAGGTGATGTAACAGAACGTGCAGCTCGATGCTTACCCGGCCTACCGGATCTAGTAATCGTCAACAAGCCAAAGGAGGTAAAATGAATGTAGATCGAAAAATTCCTGGTTACACCTCCTGGAACAGAAACAACACCCTACTATCGAAATATCGTCGTGTATATCCAGGGAATTTTTTTTTTTCTAATTTTTTTTTTTTCACGTATCAATATTTGCAGCGAGCGTCAAAAGGGAGAGAAACTAGATTAGAGATCTGAAGATTCATCTCATCTCATAACGAACCCTTTGCCGAGGAAGAAAAATTTAAAAAGAAAAAAAAAATCGACAAAAAAATGAAGAAACTAACAACAAAATTCATACTAACAAGTATACTGGCAACCTGTGGGTGGTCTGCAGACATAGGAAAGATTCATAAGGTCGACCTACCTGACATCTCGTTAGACGATTTGGGGAAAGTTGGATTGGTTGGCCAATACGACGGCATCTCTACCTATACATTTGAAGGCCAACAAAAGGAGTCATCGGTCGAAATGAGTTCAGATGACTCGATATTAACCCAGATAGATGACAAATACCTTCTGCCACAAGGGACGACAGATGGGCGAGTGATCGATTCGTGCCGAATTGATGACACGATATATTTTGCTGGCAACTTCACCAAGATAGACCAAAAGGATGCGGCGTACGTTGCCAGTGTAGACACAAAATCTGGCGACATCTCGCCCCTGAAAAAGGAGCTGTCGTTCGATAACAACACTAAGGGCGTGATTAACGCCATTTATTGCGATACTAATAACAAGACGTTGTACGTTGGAGGTGATTTCAGCTTTAATAAGACGCATGGGGTAGCTGTCTATGACATTGATGGAGGTGAATGGTCGTCGCCAATGTTTGGAGGCTTCAAGAAGAGCGGAGTAGTAAACACCATCTTGAGGTACAACGATAACATTGTCTTTGGCGGTAAGTTCAAGGGGCTGTATAACGACTCATACACTGGTAAGGATGATGACGACAAGCATAAGAACATCACCGATATCAACAAGAAGCAATTAGTATCATTCTCTGGTGCGAGTGTTACTGCCCAAGGTGGAGAGGGCGATGCCGATTCATTGTTTTGTCCTGGTGAGGGTGATGACTGGTACCTGAGCCCAAACCGAAAGGGCACATGGAGAGCCAACTTCCCATACACCTTTTATCCTACGCGATTTCGGTTGTGGAATGCAAGGGACAGCTCCAAGGGCGTCAAGACTTTCCGATTCTTGGGCTTCCCATCCAATTCAATTATGAATCTGACGTATGTTGATCCGGAATCACACGAGAAGAAGGTTTGTGATGCGTGGTGCCCATTACCGCCTTCTGACAAGGCCGAGTACGTTGACTTTGAATTTGTCAATTATGTGGGCATGAACAGCTTTCAATTAGATATTATGGATTATTATGGCGACCAAGCTGGTTTAGCAGGACTTGAAGTGTTCCAGAATGGTAAGTGGGGCATATTCGCGTCGGACTATTTTTACTAACCATAATCTAGATCTCGTAACGTTTTCCAACAACGAGCTGAACAAGCCATTGGATTGTCAGGATTCTTCCGCGTCTGGCAGCTCATCTCTAAAAGGAGACGGATGGGAACAGAAACAGGTTGGAACCACCAGTTACAATATCAACAATATCAACGATGCGTCCAAGTTATCCCAGGTTTCAGCTTCGTTCGAGCCTAATATCACGGTCCATGGCAATTACTCTGTCTTGTTGTTCACTCCAGGTTGTATCGGAGACGGAACATGTGCCACCAGACGCGGTGTAAATGCCACCGTATATTTTGATGGCGACAAAGACCCTGTTTCCACATCCTTGTTCCAGTCGAACGACTACGACAAGTATGACACGATTTACGAGGGCCCGGTCAAGACGATGAAGGATGGTTTCAGACCCAAAGTTGTGGTGGAACCTTTGAAAGATTCTGAAATGCCCATGGCCTTTGTCACTGAAAAAGTCCAGTTCGTTTTCAAGGCGCCACTGAATTCTACCGATGATGATAACGATGATGGCGACGACAGTGAAAGCGACGAAGACGATGATAGCAGTGGCAATAGCACGTCAAATTATGTGAAGATTAATGGCCTTTTTGAATTCAGCTATAACAACTTTACCAACTTGGCCGACAAGAAGAAGGAATCTCGCCATTATTTGCCAGCAGGAAACTCTACGGTGAACCGAATTGGAGCAGAACTGGATAAGGCCACGGAAATTACATCGCTGGTCCAAGTTGGAAACGATTTACTCATTGGTGGTAAATTCAATGGTGACTTCGGCTCTAACGTAGCCTTATTATCTGGAGACTCGTTAAAGTCTTTACCGAGTAAGGGTCTCAACGGTGGAGTGACTCACATGCTCTCCATTGACGATGATAATGTCGCGATTATCGGTAATTTCTCTGATTCCAATTCTTCAGACGTTAAAGGCATCAACCACATTGTTAGATACAACAGCAAAGATAAAAAATGGAATCCGTTTGGGCAAGGTATTTCGAAGTCGGTGGAATCATTGGCTAAAATGTCAGTGAAAGGTGATGATGCCATTGGATTTTCTGGAGATTTCGCTAATGTTCTCAACTCTGATAAGAAACAACTTGCTGTGTCCAATGGTTTTGCCATCTATATGCTCGCTGAGGACAAATGGATCCAAGAAAGCAAGAACAATGGTACGTTTATCTCGGGGAGATTGTCAAATTCGATGAAGTATGATAAGATCGATTTTTACTTTGGCTCGTTAAGAATGCTTGACGCAGCTTCACCAAGTGGCGCTTATATGGACTCTGACTTTAAGCTCTCACCAATGCCCTTTAAAATGGATTCATCTGCACCATCTTCCAAGCAGAAGCGTGACGAACAACAACCGCTCGTAAAGACTGATGGAAATTCAATCAACGCCGGTGCGTTTTCCAACGAATCCACCTCGATTCTTGGTGGCCGATTCAGGGCAACAGGAAGTGACGGCAAAATTTATGAAAACTTGCTCATTGTTGATAATGATAAGGTCACTGGGTTAAAAAATGGAACTGTCGACAGTGATAGTACTATTTACACACTTCTCGTCGAGGACGACAAGTTGTACGTGGGTGGTGATGTTTCTGGTAAGATCAAAGGAGGTGACTTGTCAGGGTTATTCTTTTATGATTTGAAGAAAGGTGCATTGGCATCAATCCAGCCACCTGGAGTAACTGGGGGTGATAAGCTTGTAACCTCTTTGAAGAAACGACCAGATGAAGATCAACTAATTGTTATGGGTTCCTTTGAATATGCAGGGTCGTTGCCATGCAGTACAATCTGTATCTACGATTTAAAGAAATCGCAGTGGGATAGTACGGAACCTGGATTATCTGGTATCGTCAGCTCTTCTACATTCATCTCAAATGATGTTTTGGTCATGTCTGGTAATCTCAAAACAAATGACAGTACTGCCTACTTCACTCAGTACAATTTCAAAACCAACACTTTTGATACTCCAAAGAAGCTGAACAAGGGTCTTCCGGGACCTGTGAATAGTTTTGCTCTGAATGACGAAGGTCTAAAGTCGGTTTTCGCAAGTGGAACTGATAAGGACTCTGGCGATTCTTATTTGGCTCACTGGAATGACAAGAAATGGACCAGAATTGATAGTATGTTTGAGTCAGGTACAAACATTACGGATTTAAAACTAGTCAAGATGTCCAAACCTCACAAATCCAATGATAATCTTCCTAAAGACGAACTCTTGTTGGTTTCAGGAAGTCTGGTTCTTAAGAATTTTGGAAACGCCTCCACTGTAATGTATAATGGTCAGGACTGGCAGCCATTATTCTTAACTTCAAACAATGGTCATCCTGGGTCTATTAACGCCTTGTTCTCCGAGCAAGAACAAAACTTTGGAAGTTTACTGGGTTCAAACTACATGGATAAAGGTTTTGTTGTGTTGATTTCCCTTGCAATTGCCGTTGGGCTTGTATTATTACTGGTGCTATTAGGCCTATTGGTTTCGTACCTCAGAAAGAGGAAACAAGGCTATCGTCCAGCTCCATCCCGTGTATCAGAGGCGGATATGACTGAAACTGTACCACCAGCAAATTTATTGGAAGCAATGGGACATGCGAAAAACCAATGAAAAATGAATAATTAGATCTCCTTTCACGCATTTTGTTTTATTCTGTTACTTTTTTTTCGTTTCTTATCTATTTATTCATGTGTGCATATAACTGTATAATTATTAATAACATGAGACTGACCACTACAAACTCATTTGCATTGATTGCAGTGGAGATTAAGATTCCTCCCTGTCGGCGGGCATAAACGCAGTATGGCATATGTATAATTGATCAAATAAACATGATATATTCATAGATTAGGAGCGCGGTTAAAACGATTATGCATGATGATATTATTTCCTTTGTCTCTTATTGGGCCGATCGTCATCAACTTCTGTAGTGTCGTAAATCTTATTGGGCTGGTTTTTCTTATATGCAGAAAGATATCCGATAGGTTCTTTCTCTGCCCGTTCAGCGTATTTCAACAACGCTTCTCTAGGGTCGTCACTACCCAATGAACTCAACTCAACGTTGTTCTTCACATGCTCTTCATCTGGCGTTCCCCACACACCAACATTAGGTTTCGCAGGCTCAGAAAATGCCGCCTCCTTAACACGCCTATTATTTTTCTCCTGTCTCATCTTCTGTTGTTCAAATATATCTTCCGATAATCCGAAAACTGAAATGTCAGTCGTCTTCATGGTGTCTTCTACATGGCGAACTTTTGGAGCCTTTTCAATTACTGTCTTTGCACCTTTCGTGGATGTATCCTTATTAAAAAGAATGTGAATAGATCCATCGGATAACCCAGTGAAGATTTGATTCAGTTTAGGGTGCCATGCCACTGAACTGACTGGAATGTGATCAACGTTATTAACGTTAAAATTCTGGATATCACTAAGATCTGCCTTGTCAAGTATGTGAATACCACCATTGGACGTCCCAGTCACCAAATAATTGCTGTCTGGGCTGCATGCTACATTGCAATAGTTTTCATTCGCCAAATTTGACCGCTGAAGAACCGGAGACTTGATATTCCTCAGGTCCCACATGTTTAACGATGCATCATCACTGCCACCCCCACGAACTACAAAAGTATACCCGTCAGATAACGGGCAAATGGCTGGCGTCCAGCTTCCTGGCACGTTGGCTTCCTGAACAGCATGGGCTGGACGCAGTAATGGGCCCTTTGTATCCCAAACACTCAAGGACCCATTGGTAGATGACGACAGTATACTGGAACCATTGTTGGAATAAGATACTGTGCAAATCTTAATTTTTTCACCTCCTTTAGCCGGCTTTGCAACAATGACCGACTTTTGTGAATTCAGTTTGTTAGCATCCCAAATTCGAATGGTAGAGTCAACAGAGCTTGTGCAAAATTCGTGTTTACTATCGGGGTTCCAACAACCATCAGTCATATCAGCAACATGGCCTTTAGTATTTTTCATGTCTACCAGATAGACATAACCGGACGCAAATTCTGCAATCTCGTTACCATCGCGGGAATATAGCTTGGGCTTCAATGATCGCGGGACAGCCAAGACCGAGTCTCCGGATGGCGAAAACGAGGATTTTAACACAGGATGTGTTTCTAGTGGTTCGATATCTCGAAAATAATTCAACGAGATTGAGTTCATGCCAGCAAAATCCCAATATTTCACACTACAATCTGTAGATCCACTTACCAATCTAGAGCCGGATGGATCCAGGGATAACGATTCGATTTGCTTTTTGTGTCCTCGTAATATTAATTGATGTGTCGTAGGTAAATTATCTAATTCGTCGTCATCGTCGTCACTACTACTGTCATCGTCAGATTTCTCATCTTGCTTTCCGCTTTTTTCAGCCGAGGTTTTCAGTCGCGCCACGTACTCGGGTCGCCGGGCCTTCTGGTACCGTTCATCCACTGCAAATTCGAGGTTATCCTTTTTCCCGAAATCAGTGGGAAGGTTGTCCATTGTTGATAAATACCTGCGGAAATGTAAAAAGTCGCAGAGGCAAAATAATGCGGCGGGTGATTTTTTGGGATAAAGAGGATGTGCGGCTGCGCTGGAAGTTAGTATTAGTTAATTAATTATAATTGATATCAAATTAACGTTACGGGCAATCGAAATTTCTACCGAAGCCTTAGCTGGAGACAAAACAACCAGCGCCAACTGAACAGTAACAGGAGCGAAAGTGCGATATATAGAAACCGTCCCCAACCACGTTCCCTTAATTGTGACTACAGCTGACATAGAGTCCTGCCCAAGCGTGGTAATACTTCCTAAACTAACTCTCTTTTTGGGTTCATAAGCAAGTGGATAGCAGCCATAACCTTTTGAGCCTTACTCATCGGCAAAACAAAAACTGATTGAATTTGCGAACATATCTTCGTTAAACGCCAATTAATTTCTGCTCGGACCGTTGTAATTCCTCCCCTTACATAATCAACGCCGCACCGTTCTTCACAACGTCGAAATAAAAGAGCCAAGTGAAGTGACGTGCCTCATTTGTGCAACCCACCCACACATAGAATTCCACAAAACCCGCCTAATGGCAACAGTTGAACAAACAAAAGAGTCCCGAGTTGGCAGAGAGAAGCAGGGTAAGTGAAGTTTTGTGGCGAGGGAGAGCAACAGTCTCGATTACTAAGACCGCATCCAAACCAGTGTATTCTGTGACTACTGGGGCTCGCGTGGTGGCAGGGACGGTTGTTCTGAGTGCTGACAAAAGCAAAGTGCTTTTGATCAGCTCTGCTGCCAGTCCAAACAAATGGGTTATCCCCAAGGGAGGCGTTGAATCTGATGAAGCTGGCCCTGAGGCTTCGGCATTGCGAGAGACTTGGGAAGAAGCTGGGGTACTGGGCCAGATCACCAAGCCCCTGGGGATCATTTGTGATTCACGACCGCCAAAGACGTGGAACAGGAACACTGTCGAGGCGGCCAATTCCACGTGGCCGCCGAGATCAGAATTTCATTTCTTTGAGATGAGTTTTGATCGATCTGAAGAAAAGTTCCCCGAATCAGACACTAGAAAGCGCACATGGGTTGGGTATTCTGAGGCACTCGAGAAGCTGGGTCACCGTCCGGAGTTGAAGGAGGCGGTCATCCGCTCCTCATTGAAGAAGGCCTGAAGAGGGGAAAGAAGGTTATATATAGCTATGCATAGTACTATGAGCAAAAAGTTTTGTCCCTTTTATAAGTTTTTTTTTTTTGTCGTTCTGACACCAGTCGGACTATCGAGACCATTCAGATACTCATTTCTCATGATAGCATGTTTGACCAGTTGCAAGTTCATTTTTACATAAAAGTACGCAACACACAAACCAATCAGTTAGCAAATAAACTACCCATTAAATCTTGAAGAACATTACCTTGACGTTGAGGCACAATTCCAAAGATGCTTTGTCCAATCACCAAAAGCGGCTTGTCAAAAGCTTGAACAGACTCAATGTGGCTTTTATATCGAGTTTTGAGACGGTTAAACATGTCTGCATTCTTGTATTGACATGTGACAAGTAAAAGCTGCAGAAAGTCTAGCAACGGAGCGTTTTCGTACACGTGAATGCTGATACCGTCTTGTTCAACAAGCGATGATTCAATTTTCCCCTCTGCATTTAGCTTGTCAATAAACAAGTTTAACGCTGTACCGGCTTCTCGCAAGTTGCCTACGGCCAAATACCCCAAAACACCTCGTGACAAAAACAATGGTGCACTATCAACATCGTCCTGTTCTTCATACCACTCATAGAGCATATTACCTAATAAGCTCCCGCTCTCCTTCGTTCCTAATAAAAGATGTTTTTCAGCCTCATACGCCGCGTCAGCCTTGACAAATATGGACCCTAACACATGATGCAACTCCCTATCACCAAATGCTTTCTCACCGAACTTCCCAGACCATGTTGTAACTTCATGGGCAATGTTCTTCAGCGTGGGTTCCGATGGGTCAAACTTTGTAAGGAGTTGAACCAGTCTAGCTTTGGAATCACTATTTACTGGTGTTCCAGCAAGATTGTAAGTGGAAATAAGATATAGGGTGAGGTCGCTGGCACTTCCAGCTTCTTTGGCTTCTATCAATTGCTTTGAAGCGTTATACAGAACCTCAATAGCTTCGTTGTAGGCCTTTTGTCGTATATATCTTGCTGCAATGGTCCGTACAGCTTGGTGGGCTTCGTAAAATTGCCCATTTGCAATTCTACATAGTCAGCAAATCCGCTACATCCCATTGTTGGGCAATCACTTACTTTTCCTGCGTCCTTTCTATCGTCTTTTGGAGTTTTGTTGACATTTTTATCGGCTCTTAAGCGCTCACGTTCAACTGCCTAAGTAGTGTGTCCGACTGAGCATTTAGCTCCCCCCAATTCTCACGGAAACCCTAGCCCAGAACTTCCAAAAGCAGTAATATCACCGGAGATCTCTACTGTCTTTTTCTCCAGGATTAACCGTTTACAGAGGAAACGAGCATAATAATGTTAAAAGAGACGGAAAGGTGGTTGTACAGAGCTAACTTCTTTTCGCTCCTCTCTGGTGGAAAAGATCGAACTCAGCCCCTAAAAAAGCTGGACACAGGGGTGGTGAGTAATTGTGCTGTGGGCGGCCTGGCCTCCTTTGTAGAAAAGAAGCAAAAGCACTAGCGAGAAACGAGTCATCGCAGCCTCTAATTACAGGTACGTGTGCGGGCCAATTAGGATATACATGCTATATTATGTGTTACTCTGTGACGTTTGATACTTTTTCAGATTGTCGAGTTCGGAAGAAAGATCCTTCTTCAAAAGTTCAAATTCGTTAATCGCTTCCTTAACGTCCTCGTCCAAATGATCAAAGTCAATCTCAGGAACTCCGAGATGGGTTTCAGACGACGAGAGCTGTCCAAGGTCTTTACGAATTTCACGCAACCGGTTGGTATCACTTTTGATCTTTTCAGATGGCTTGACAGGCTTTGGCTGGAGGGACCTCAAATAGGTAGTGACGGATTTCTTAAATGGTCCGTGGAACGCCAAAAGAACAAAGAAGATGATAATGTGAATGTAGAAATAAACAGTACCCCACATCTGGAAAGATGGCGTTAGATCCAATAATACAAACGGCTGGCAAACATAACCAAAACTCAATTGAGTGACAACGAGACAAATCAAGTCATAATATGGCTTGTATTTAGATGGCGTGGCCCCGTCTGGTTGCATGAAAATTGGACGGATGTTTCTCCGAAAGAGCTTGCCAAGAGATTGAAAAAACGCTCCAGTGATGAACGTCAAATAGTACCCTGGTCGCGTACCGTGCCATAGGGCAGACGTGACAAACGTTGCCAGCGTTGAACGGAACCCAGGTTTCCGTCCTTTTGGCGTGACACGAAGGTAAACATAGTTCTTGAGCCATTTGCTGGTGTTCATGTTCCAGGCTTCCAAAAACACATACGTGTTTTGCGCAGTCTCAATCTTCCATGGACTAATATTCTTAACCCGGTCCCATCTAAATTTGCCGTTTTTGCCCTTACCATTGAATCCCAATCCGGAGAGAATACACGCGCCCTCGGAAATGCTCCAGGCCCCGTAATATTTAAGTCGGTATGTGAAGCCAAGCAAATACAGATAGATGATTCGGTACACAAAGTTATGCTTCATGAACCCTGGCGATTGCGCGAACGGGATGGAAATGTACGTGTCAACCGAAGTCCACAATACAATCCATGCCAACCCTTCAAGCAGCTTCAGGGTGGCCACCCTACCAGATCGTGGGATTGTGCGTTTTCGATTACCTTTATCCCCGAACATGGACAAATCGATCCACTGCTCGAATTCCCTATAGTCATATGAAGGGCCAGTTAATAAGGATGGGAAAAAGAGGCAATACGCCAAGTAGTCCAAAATATGAGGCATCTTATTAACGCGTCGGTCCTTTTGAAGTTCACTTAGAGAGGCCTCTGGCAGAGTGCCATCATGAACATTCCATCCAAACGCCGACAGTTTCATCACCAGAACCATTTGCGCACCCGTAATATCAGCAACGTTGGGATCATACTCTCCAGCGTGGAATTGTGATTCAATGTGACTAGTGAACAAGTGGCCCATGAGGAAAAAGAAGCAAATCCACGGCATAAACGGATTCCCTCGCAGATACTTTGCAATCCCATAGGTCCCTACAGCACTTATCAGTAGCGTTCGCAGGCCGCCCCACAGCTCAAAGACTCCCAGAAGATAAACTAGCGCTATGCCAATGATATATAGGTCCTTCGCAACACGCTGGTTATCTGGGATGCGCTTGAGCACTCCACACAATGGGTACGACGCGATCAGGCACACGGCCATCCGCACCAAATCCGGGTGTAGCCCACTTCCTTCTGCTATTGGCTCTATGTAATCATCCAGAACTTTAAATCCCATAGCAACTGCTGCTTTTCTCGAACGTTTCTGGACTTCCGATTCTGGCGTGTCGGATCAACATTTCTCATGCGCCTAGCTATCGAATTTTGTATAGTAGGTGACCATCCTACGCCTATGCCATGTGGCGGAGAAGATGATATGCTCAACCAAGAGAACAATTGAATGCAGGTTTTTGTTTAATTTGTATGGAGGTTTGTTGAAAAGGTTACAATGTTCGCTGTTATCCATTGGGCGCTGTTCTTTGGCTAAGAAAAGGGCGAGGAGTATTATAGAGGTGGTGCTCGCCCCCAGCCCAGCGAATCAGCAAGAACTTGCCGACAATCTACTAAAGAAACGAGTCTAACAGTTCAATTGAGCCCTTCTGAACACATTAACCTGATAGTGCATGCAGCCAGAGCTGTTAATTCGTACTCAATCGCTTGGCAAAGAAGAAGAAGAAGAAACAACGGGAGAGAAAAACCCTCTGACCGATGGATATTTTGTAAAATATGCAGAATTATCGTTTCAAATACTATATATCCGCTGGCTTTGCCGAAATTATTTCATCCCTAGCAAACAAACCAACTATGTGAACCATTATGTCAGTCCCGATCAATCCCGGTCTAGATCTCCAACGTCGATCTCTGCGGAAAGCCGCTTTTTCACACCAAATATAAATAAGCCCACTATTATTAATCCAACCCGCAGCAACCATGTTAGGCTTTATTGGAAGAACGACCAGAACGAACGGGCTAAGGTTCGCTCGGTGTTATAGCAGCGAAAAGAAAAATGGAACTGTGAGTGATTTTGTTACCGTTTTCTGTTTTTAATCGGACAAGACTGACTGACTTTATCATCTGCGCAGGCTGTAGTCCTATTCAACATGGGCGGACCGTCCACTGTGGGGGAAACACATGAATTCCTGTATAGATTATTCAGCGACGGAGATATTATTCCGTTGGGTCGGTTCCAAAATATTCTGGCAAAGTTTATTGCAAAGAGAAGAACCCCGACAATCGAGTCGCATTATAAGGAAATCGGCGGCGGGTCCCCAATTCGAAAATGGTCAGAATACCAGGCAAAGGGTGCATGTGAAATTCTCGATAAGGTTTCTCCTCAAACTGCACCACATTCTCCATACGTTGCATTCCGCTATGCTAACCCGATCACTCGGGACACGTACAAGAAGCTCTTGGATGATGGTATTACTCGAGCAGTGGCGTTCAGCCAATATCCACAATTCTCTTATTCAACGACCAGGAGCTCTCTCAACGAGCTGAACCGTCTGAAGGAAGAACTGGATCCACAGGGCCAAATTGAATGGTCAGTGATTGAGAGATGGCCAACTCACCCGGGTCTCGTAAAGGCGTTCGCGAAAAACATTCAAGATCAATTGGACACATTTGAGCCAGCTGTACGCGATAAGGTTGTGGTTTTGTTCTCTGCGCATTCTTTGCCGATGGAAATTGTCAACCAAGGTGATCCGTATCCTGCCGAAGTCGCTGCTACTGTCTATGCGGTCATGCAGGAGTTGAAATTCTCTAACCCTTACAGATTAACGTGGCAATCCCAAGTCGGACCAAAGCCATGGTTGGGTGCGCAAACGCAAAAAGCTGTTAACGCATTGGAAGATGCAAATAAAGTAGAGGGAATGATTTTGGTGCCAATTGCCTTCACTAGCGATCACATTGAGACATTGCACGAGTTGGATATTGAAATTAAGGATAGCTTGAAAAACCCAGCTTTATATCGACGTGCTGAGAGTTTGAATGGTAGCCCCCAATTCATTGAAGCCTTGGCAGATGTTGTCAACACTCATCTTAATGGTGACACGTCTGGTAAGGAAGTCGCGAGCGGTGTTGCGATCAAACCTTTCTTTGTTAAGGCGTAGGATGTACATATGATTAAATCGAGTATGAGTAACCCCAGATTTTTAGTAATTGCCGGCATGACAAGTTATATCATGACAGCTTCGGTACGAAAGTGGAGAGATACATCCTTCCTTATGGCAGGGTTTTTTTTTTTTTTTTTTAGTGTTTATTCATGGCCCCATGACCAATAAACTTTAAAATTTATAGAACCGTCTGTGCTTACCATGTCGATATGGCCGTTTATATTTGCAGGTATTCAAACCCTGAAGTATCCAGGTTTATATCAATTCAAAACCCCGATCGGTTAATATTAATATATACATTACAAAGGACGTTAATATTAATATATAAATTAATTACAAATTATATTAAAATATATAAACGACGCGCGCGGCGCCCGGGCATCAAAAAATATAACTGATTCGACCCAGGATCGAACTGGGGACGTCCTGCGTGTTAAGCAGGTGCCATGACCAACTAGACCATCGAACCAAATTCACAAATTTTTGTGAAAATACTACACTGAAGTATGGCCTTTAGTGGCGGTGCTCGAAATGTGGCAGTACAACGGCTATTCGGTTGATTCAAAGTATGTAAGTGGTGCATGTCGGGCCTTTATAAGTTGTGAATAACATGTACTAGTCGGTGTTTATTGTGCGGCTTTGGAGTGTGTACTTACCGGTCAAAAGACAGAAAACTACTGTGGCGGTGCATATCCGACTCAAAAAGGATACAGAGAAAAAAAAAGATGTAGAAAAAAAAAATAGGATACACAGCGTGTGGACTCTGCACAACGGGGCTATTGGTTACCAGCAATGGGCATGATAATCTGTTGTAACAAATGTCACTGAACTTGTCGCCAGAAGTCTTACTTCGGAACTGCGGATGTGTAAACTTTGTCATAGCCCTATTGTAATATCATTCGAAGAATCCAATAAGAACATGCTATGCAGACCTCTGTGTATGCAAATTGAAGGCATATTTTGGCTGGTAAAAGAGCCTCTCTGCCATTGTACTTACCATTGCTCTAGGTTACATTAGACAGGTTAGTTTCACTTCCGATGATGTCGGAACGAACTCGTCAGGCGTAGCTCCAGGGAATGAGTAAACGTGAGGCGAGTCCTTCAAAACATGAGCATAAATCTGTAACTACCAAAATTACTGCCGTCACTGTTATACCTACGCTCACACTACACAAGTTCGTAGCAGGCAAGCGAATGGCTCGCATTGGCAAAAAATGCTGTTGACGGGAGAATTAAAGCACCCCCTCCATATTAGCTCTTACCAGACCTGCGGCAAATTGAATGATATCGAGAGCGTTCACACCTACTCAAAAGCCCAGCGAAATCTATGTGTGCACACGAGGATAGCGTATTAAGTAGATTAATGCAAAAACTCCTAGTTACGGCACAGACTCTCCGATGCCGTAGAGATGGAAAGAGCGACGTTTGGTGATGGTCGACGTCCTATCAGTCAAAGAGGCCATATACATAAGCGTTGAATAATGACTTTTAGGGCTGCATACATGTATCCGTAATACGAAGGCAAAAGCCAATATCCAACTTTCATACCTGAAGTTGTCAAATGGAAGTTATAATCAGTGAGTAACAGTCGAAATTGTGGTACATTGAGAACCACTCTTCTGCGGACACAAACGATCATTTGTCCATAAATTGTGCCATTCCCTGGTTGTACCTAAGAGAGTTTCCCAATTTCACCAAAAAATTCAAACTCATTCAAACTGCATTATATTAATTATTATATATCATTACCAGTGTACATCGTAACCTAGTGAATCAACACTAGACACAGGCTATTAATATTGTATTATCTGCAAACAACGTAACCTAGCACAAGACTAGTCACAGATACAAGGTTTATAAAAATGTGCGAACATCGTAACCAGAAATCGGAATTTCTGTCGCAGTCAATAAATACACATTATTTCCCCGTATACTTCAACTCCAGCCACCTGGTCGAAGTGAACCCAACAAACGCAAACCCAAAGCCCAATTCAAACCCTAAATCACCACCAATGGCAGGGTCTCCAATCAGGCGAGCAATTGGACCAACCCAGTATTGCTGGGCCATTCCAACCGCTGGACCAACCACTCCACAGCAGAAGCCGAACAAGGCAGCATAGCCGACTGGGTGGTAGCTCTTGTCTTCGTATCGCTCAGGATCGTAACCACCAAAGCCGCGACGATAAATGAAGTGTTCGGAAACGCCAATGGATGCGTAAATCGCCAGCCAGTAGGCAATCAAGTTCATAAAATTGTGCATAAAGTTGGCGAAATGAAGATAGGCAGGAATTGCAATTGCGATACCGACCCCGGCACCAAACATGGTCCAGATGACTCGTGGTACTCTTCTGAATTGAGACCAGACAGTTTGGGCTGAAAGTCCGAGGGAATACAGATTCGGAATGTTGTTGGCCACAGTGGAGAGGGCCAAGACAACCACACAGAATTGACCAAAGCCATGAAGGGAGTTGTCCACCAAAACTGCAAAGAACAGGCCTCCAACAGAGTTTTTCTCGTAATTGTCGGCAAAATGCTGAGTGGTTTGTGCGCCAGTCATGCAGGCGGCACCAAGAATCATGGCAAAAGTGCATGGAAAGAGGAGGCCCAAGTAGACCACAAGGAAGACATATCTTCTTGAGGTATTCTTGGTCATGTAAACGGTGTAGTCGGATGCATACGAGGTCCAACCGGTTGCAAACCCGTAGCACGCGGAGCCGAAAGAGAGCACAGCAGCTGCTTCTCGTTCACCAGTGGCCAAAGGCTCAGAAGTGAACGCATGGGATTTGGCCATTCTCACGGCAATGATGATGAAGATGATAAACGTCGGAACCCAGGCCCATTTTTCAAACGTGTGGACGATGCGGTAGCCAAACATGGACACAATGACGGTGATGAAGGAGATGACAACCACACCACCCCACGCGGGCAGGCCACCATCATTAACAGTATGCAACATTTGCGCCGACACCATTGTGTTCAATGCGTTCCAGCCAATACACGCGATACAATTCAGGAACGCAATCAGCCGGACACCAACATGGCCGAACCAGTATCGTGAAAGTACCATTTGCCGCAGACCAAACTTTGGACCAAACGTGGAAAAATAGCTCACCGGAAGAGCACCCAGACAATTGAACACAATAATCGTGGCAACCGAGTCCCAAAAATTCAGGCCAAAAGTGGAAATACCCAGAGCGCCCAGTGCAAACGTTGCACAGACCATGTTTCCGCCCATCCACATGGATCCGGCGGTCCATAACGATGGATCCGTTTTCTCATGCTCTGGCACCCGCTCAATGCCTCGGACTTCGGCATTCAAGTGGGCCATGAGCTTCTCAAACTTGGCCAACGGCTTGAACTCCCGAACTCCGCCGTGATCAAGTTGCCCCTTCAATGATCCATTGGACGAATCGTCCGCCAGCTGCTGATCATTCTCAGTCCCTATCTGTTTCTCGATATCCATGACTACTCTCTTTCTTTCCCCGTGATAGTGATTCCGTGTGTATGTGTGTGTGTGTGGTGTGGGATAGAAGAACAGACAGAGGGAAGAGAGGGAAAAAAAAAAAAAATTTGCGATGCCGGTCGTATCGTCTTTTATAAATTTTTTCTCTCTTTGTCCGAAACATGTCTGATCACCCTTCATTATTACCACATTGGGTTATGGCATTTTTCCAACCGCCGGTCCGTTGGTCCAACCTCCGGAGGTGAGATAGAAATATAAGAGCTGCTTGTCCGCGCTTCGGGGCTAATGTTCCATTGACCTATGCGATCCCTGCTTATGATTCATTCCTTCCCCCGATTATCACACAGTTCCCCACACTTTGGTGCATAAACCCGCCGGTAAACCGTTGGCGCCGGTATGCCTTAGGCTCAGCCGCGCGGGGATTCCACTCCATTGTGGGGAAAATTGGTCCTATCACAGCCCAGGTGATTACCTGACACATATGAAACGGCACCGAGATGGCTTCTGGGGTTTCTTGTTCCTGTCTCCACCCCGCAAAAGTGTGTGCACATACAGCTTTTACGCATTGAGACGTCCCAGTGTTTTTTTATGCATCCTGCTGTGGAAGACATGTATGTGCGAATGTTCCGACGGATGCAGCCAAGCCGCTCTACATTCGTCATCGATCTTCGCATCGCCGAGGAAGGGTGTCTTTGATGTCCTTGTTTAGCCGAGAATGGGAGAGGATATGCGGCAGTGGATGATGATGATGGTGATCGTGGGTTAAAAAAAGAATAATAACAAAAAAAAAAAAAAAAATAAACAAAAAAAGGAGGGAAAAAAAGCGAAGCAAACACTGCCACAACAAACGCCCCAATGTCGCAATTGATTGGCTATGGACCAAAAATGTTACTACAATTTGGACGACTTGCTCGGCTCTAACAGTGCAACCGCCTTTTGGGCGGCCCCAGCAGAACATATGTATCCAGAGCCGCCAAAGCCATATATATGGATCAAATTGTGGTGCTGAAGGTCGCCCTCAATCCTCGGACCACCTTTCCTACCAGGACGGAACGCCACAATGTCCTTGATCACCGCAATCCCGTTCTCTGTGTCCACCCTCACTCCTGGCGGCGGCGCTTCTTCCGGTGTGCTGTTCGTATGCTCGCCGCCGCCGTTGGATCCTCCTCCCAGCAGCAGATCGGGGATCGTCGCGCGCACGCGCCGAACGATATCCGTTCGGACCTGCTTATCTGGCCGCCGATCAAAATTGCCGCTATCGTTGATGCCTCCGATGATAACGCCATTGGAGAAGAGCCGCGGGATTGCATAGGTGTATTCTTTCCCCTGCCGCAGGACGATAGGCCCCTGATAATCAGAGTGGATCCAGATGGTCTGCCCACGCACTCTTTCCACGGTGGGATCGTGGACCAAGCTCTCTGCTCCTGCTCCGCTGGCGTTGATGACGTAGTCTGCGGATGAGGCGCACTCTTTGTACAATCCGCGTTCATCCAATTCCCTACGTTCAAATGCTACTCCGGCTTGCTCGAGTTGTCGACGCAGCCACGGCAGGTAATACTCTGGGTTGATAGCGAACGAGTCAAACTCGAACCCTCCAGTGATCCCCACGTTGGGCGGTAGCTCCTTCGGCCTTAGACGACGAAAGTTGGCCACGATTTGATGGGCCCACAGCACCTTCTCCTGAACCTCCGGCTCGCCGTTGGCTATAGTCTCATCCCAGTATTGGCGGATGCGGCGCTTAACAATGCCGGACCCAATGTCCGAATGATGGATTCGCCAGAGAAAGCGATATGTTGCTGCCTCAGTCTTCTTGAGCTCGTCGTCTGCTCCAAAAGAAGCACAGAACAGAGCTCCGGCATAAGGGCTGGCCCACTCTCCTTCTACCCAGCTGCGATTGCCATCGTCGCTGGTCTCTGGCATGTCTCGAGCCACGACACGGACCTCTGCACTGTCGCCGAATCGCTCCTTCACGTGCCATGCCACGGTCAGCCCAATAACGCCACTTCCTACTATCGTAATCTTCATGTTGATGCGTTGTCAGGAATAACGTTACCAGATTCTCTTTAGACGCGCGCATATCGGACCCCTACAGTTCTCCCCCACACTCTGGAGCTGTCGCCGGTGTGGGGACGTGCGGAGACGCAAAGCAAGTCGCCGGTACCCCTCGAAGTCTGGAACGCTTTGGTCTGAAAGCAGTCTGTCAGAACCACATACTCAGTGGTTACTGGGGGTGGGTGGTAGCCTCCGGCGGCTTCTTTTTTCTCCGAAAAGAAGCAAAAAAGGTAGCTCTGCGAGGCCACAACGCTTTTGCTTCTTTTCTGGAAAAGAAGGCCGCCCGCAGGGCATACACCACCCCCAGGGGGTTATTTGCGCCTCCGGCGGCTTAGGACCACAATGTTTTACAGAACGCCCGCCGGCAGGGCAAATGCGACCCAGTGGCTCCTTCCGGCGGCTTCTAAAAAAGGGCTGCTCTTGGCGGTGCCCGTTAGAAGCAAGCAAAAATTCCGTATATAAACGCTATTACCACTTAAACTCCGGGTTCTGGCTCAGCTCGTACTCGTAGTCCGGCTGTGCCTCCAGGTAGAGCGACTCAGGGTCGGACGTGTGGGTGTAGGTGTAGAGAGCGTCCTCATGAGGAATGATGTGAGGCTTGCGTCTGGAGGCGTCCACCATCAATTGCGCCTGACAGGTGCGTTCCATCAAGGTGAACAGATAGGTTGCTTCATCGACAGTGCCGCCGACGGTGAGCAGGCCGTGATTCTTGAGAATGACGGCCTTGTTGTTGCCCAGTGCCTTTGCAATCTTATCACCTTCCTCGGCCTCCAGAACAATGCCCCCAAAGTCGGTATACACGGAGTGGGCATTGTAGAAAATGCAAGCGTCTTGATTGATCATGTCCAAGGGGTCGCCAAATGCAGAATATGCCTTGCCGTGGATGGAGTGGGTGTGGCAAGCAGCATGAACATCTGGTCTTGCCTTGTGGATGGCGGAGTGGATCTTAAAGCCCGCAGTGTTGACGGCCTTTCTGGATCCTCCAAGAACTTTACCGTCTTCATCTACGTGGACCATGTCAGACGCCTTCAACTGGCCAAAGTGGATGCCCAATGGGTTGATCCAGAATGTGGAAGGATCAACAGGATCTCTAATGGAAATATGGCCAGCGGCTCCTTCAGTGAAATCCTTTCGTGCAAACACACGGAAGCAGCCGGCCATGTGCTCCAACATCCACTGACGTTTGGCGTAAACGTCTTCGAATTGCGGAATCTTGTGGGGAACCTCGCCCATGGAGTTGTTTTGAGCTCCCTGGCTGCTGAGATTGTATCCTCTTGAGTTGGAGGACGAAGCGGCCTGAGTTACAGTGGTGGATGACATTTCCTTCTCTCTTTCCTCTTTATTTCTTCTTTTTTTTTTTTTTTACCTGTTATTACTCTTGTTTGTTGAACTAAGGTTTTTTTCTTGGATTGTTGCGGGGTTGTGAATTTATAGGTGTAATCCCGCTCGCCTCCTCCTTCCGCCCGCTCGTTCGCACTTACCCCGAGTATTATTCGGGAAACCCTAACCGCTTTTTTTTTTTTTTTTTTTCTTTTTAAAACCAGTTTCTAACAGTCGCTACAATTGCAGCGGACGCTGATCGTTTAATACTTGCAGCTTCTAGTTTAGGAGAAACTGCCCTATGCAATTCATGTATGTGTTTACTTGAGGAAGCTCGGGTCTTGGTCAACTTCATATTGATAGTCCGATTGGAATTCCAGGTACAGCACTTGAGGGTTAGAGACCGCCTTGTATGAATACAATGCAGCCTCGTGACCAATTATTTGTGGTTGGAACTTGGATCCATCCACTAACAATTGCGCTTGACACGCCTTTTCCATAGCGGTGAACAAGAAGGCTGCCTCATCGACAGTTCCACCCACGGTGAGAAGGCCGTGGTTCTTCAAGATGGCAGCCTTATTTTCGCCCAACGCCTTTGCAATGTTCACGCCCTCTGATGATTCAAAAGCGACTCCGCCGAAATCATCATACACAGTGTGACAATTGTAAAAGGTGCAAACATCCTGATTGATCATGTCGAGTGGCTTTCCGAAGGCAGAGTATGCTTTACCGTAGATGGAGTGGGTGTGACAGGCAGCATGGACGTCAGGTCTCGCCTTGTGCACAGCGGAGTGGATTTGAAATCCTGCTTTGTTTACAATCTTCTTGGAGCCTCCAATGATGTTTCCCTCTTCATCAACATGAACCATATCGGAGGCTTTCAACTGGCCAAAGTGAACGGCTAGCGGATTAATCCAAAAAGTGTTTGGATCCACTGGATCCCTGATGGAAATGTGGCCTGCGACTCCTTCAGTGAAATCCTTTCTAGCAAAAACACGGAACGCGCCCGCCATGTGTTCCAGCATCCATTGGCGTTTTTCATATGGGTCCTCGAAGCTTGGAATTTTTAACCATGCGCCAGGGTTGCTGTTGGCGTTGGGGGTTTTGTTTTCGGCTGGCTCATGAGCAAGTGTGGCTGTTGCAGACATTATTAGATATAATCGTCTGCACAAAGCAATGGACGTTGTTAGTGCTTATATAGCATATCCTTGGATCTGCAAGGGACTCCGCACTTCGACTGCGGAGAAACGATGACCTCGGTTAAGCGAAACGCGCGCGTCTCCGGCTTTCGCGGCTATTGTCCGCCGACGGGAAACGTTAACTTCAACAAGCAGGCTATTTGTAGGGTCGGCGAAAACAGCAGTTCTGACTGAGGCTGGTATCATAGAATAAAACAAATATGTATACAAATGATCAACGAAAGACGACAATGCGTCTCCGAATAGCCTGATTGGGCAACATTGCAGGATAGCCATTAGTCTCCAAGAGATTGCCGCATACGCCGGTTGGTAGATAAAAGGTAATGACTTTGTGTGTATGGCTCCGTTGGACCATTATGACGGTGACATTGGTATGGCCCGATCAGTTTCACCTGTTTGAACGATCATGAGAGATAGAAATGTATATGTTCGAGGTAGCAAAGAACCAACGAGTTCGGAGTTCCGGTAAGCACTACAGTGAATATCATATTCAAGATGTTCTTGCCGTTATTATGGACACTACATTGCCAATGCAATAAAGTCATATGCGAATATCATATGATCAAGATTAGATTTTCTTTTATGGCGTAGTCAGGCATATTGTTAGTGCGCTTGTATGGATGCTTTCCACTTTGGGAGCTATGCATATGCGCCGAACTCTTCTAGCTAGCTACATAGCTAGCTGTGCATAGCCGTGTGGCCCTGAAGTCACTTTTATGCGTAAACCTCAGCCGCTCACTAATACACGTCGCCATCATTCCATATACACCTAGACGAGCAAATAAACGATCACCTTGAGCAATTTGCAATGTCGAAGCATTGATTTGATCCGTCCCGTTGATACCAACATCTGGGGTTAAAGTCAAGAAAGTAAAATTAAATTTGTATTTATAGTTATTATTTTCGGTTGTCTAACACTTTTGCCTCGTAAAACCTTGAATCGCGTATTTTAGAGTCCCTCTTGCACTGTATGAAAAAATACGAAATCATTGTGATAGTGAGACCTTTTTCGATGCCGATTAGCGATACGAGACTTTGGCATTTCATCCTTTTTAAACTTGAACAAAAGACGGCATCACCGTGAGAATGAGTTCGCCCAACCAGTATTGTGGCGTTCCATATATCTGAAACGGGACCAAATCCAGAACTTCTGGCGAAGAGTATACATACAAGCAGATCAGCCTAAGTGCCACGGGCCAAAAAGATATGCACAGTAAGCTCAACTGTATGCCATGAGACCTGTGCGCGCCCCACTAGTCTATGGACACCCAGTTGATAGTCGTCAGAAAACTACATATAAAGACAGACGTTCTTATGCTTATCATTAACTCTCGCTCGTATTCACACTTCTGTTTCCAATATGCAGTTCACCAAAATCCAAGCGTACGCTTTTTTAGTGTCTGCGGGCCGCTGTGCTCCATTTGCCCAAACATTCCATTTGAGAATTAGGGCTACCACCAACGCTGCTCAAGCTTCATTGGATGCTGCAGCTGAAACCACGTTAGTGTTCCAGTTGTCGGCAGCAACGGAAAATCCAATTCTCATATTCCATGGCAATGGCGCCGGCCCTCAGTCTTATGAGTCTGCCTGAACTAAACGCATACACCACTGTTTCATGAAGTACACTGCATTTCTGAATTGGCAAAAGAGGCTCGCACAAGCTCCACAACTTGCTGACATTCCAAAAACCTTATTATGCATACTTGGTGGATGCGCCCCAATTACTGTTAACGACGCCAAATTGCGGCAATTGGAGTTGCGGGTGCTCCATCTGGCGACGTTGATGAAGAGACTGCCATGCCAGGAAGAGTTTTCCATGCCAGAATTGCTGCCTTGGATTAGTAGTATGTTGGAATGGCTATGCAAGTTGTATTTGTAATAATCGGAATGCTATCTGGCATACCAAAGCAATATAATTCATTAACGTCATTAGCCCCCTGAAATTTAAGAATCGCGCCCATTTCATTATTTACGGGGGTTAAATTAATGCATTTGGTACTTACGGCGAGATGTATTAACCGGCTGGTGAAGTTCTTTGCAAGAAAAACGAGCAAAAAGACTAGAATTTGCGTGAGATGAGAGACAGAATAGTTATCCGAGGAGGCCAGGCATTAGGGAATCAATTTTTTGTTTTTGATATGGAAAGAGGCCGTGCCATGCAGTTGAATTCAAACTTGCATTTAAATTGGAATTTAACGAGCGCATCTCTTTAGGTCTTTTGTAAACATCCGTTCGGTATCGAGACAAATGCAAAGCTTGGATGAATAAACTAGCTAACTGCTTTTAAAAGCGAATACCCAAAATTGTTCCGCACTCTTACTTTCAGGCTGATGCGCGGCCCATGAGACAGCCTTCCTATTGAGGACTTCGACATCGATTCAACCGGCTAGCCCGTTTCGGTAATAGAACTAACTTGCGTAATAGGCATATTCAAGGCGGTCAATTTGTCTTACAAACGCTGCCAGCGAATAAAGCATGGGAGCTAATATGCGTAGTTTTGCATATCTAGCGGGAAATTTCATCGCGCTCTTGGGTAACGGTGAAAAATTGAAAGAATAGAAAACGCCAATTCTATGCTTGTGGAACTGTAGTAAATGTGCAAGACCCATACTAAACCAAAAAGACATAAATTGAAGTACGCAATTAGGGGTTGCCAGAAACAGCCACATTAATACTAATCTATCCAAGAAGTCTAACCCCCGTGAAATTTTAACTAAGTTATGTCACGAATTGATACCCATAACGCAAGAACTATGCATAGCCGAACGAAGATGGTGGATTATTATACGACCACAATCCTACGAACAACATTCGTTTTTCTTTAAAACGGCCGCTGACCCACTGGATTTTATAATCCTTATTCCTCGTGTTGCAAACACTGCGTGTGCGTGCGGTAATAAAGCGGGTTTGAGAGCGTTGGGACGTTCATCGCGACAACCAATGCGAGTAGTAATAACAGGACTCGGGGTAGTGAGCCCTCTGGGGGTCGGAACAAGAAACGCATGGAAAGCGGCTATAAATGCCCAGAGCGGGCTCGTGAAGCTGTCTGGCGAAGAATATGAGGGCCTTACAAGTAGGGTTGCTGGGGTTGTCCCGCGTGGGAGTAAAGACTCCGGTCAGTGGGATCCAAGTGAATGGGTCGAAAAAAGCTCAATTAGACGGATACCGCTTTTTGCACAGTATGCTCTTTCTGCGGCGAACCAGGCAATGGAAGATGCTCAGTGGCATCCCAAGTCTGAGGACGAACAGTGTCGGACTGGAGTGGCTGTGGGTTCGGGGATTGGCGGATTCGAGGCACTGTATGAAAATGCTGTAAACTATGCGAATAATGGCTATAGAAAGGTCTCTCCATTGTTCGTGCCTATGCTACTGAACAACATGGCCGCGGGCCACATCTCCATCCAGTATGGGCTGAAGGGTCCGAATCATGCTGCCTCGACCGCCTGCACCACTGGAGCTCATGCGATTGGCGACGCAATGAACATGATCAAGTTAGGCATGGCTGATGTCATGATTGCAGGCTCGTCGGAGGCTCCAATACATCCATTAGCTGTGGCGGGATTTGCCCGAGCAAAGTCGCTTTCCACCAAATACAATGACGACCCCACGGCTGCTTCACGACCTTTCGATGCCGACAGAAATGGCTTTGTCATTGGTGAAGGCGCAGCGGTAATGGTACTGGAGCGTGAAGAGCATGCAAGGCAAAGAGGGGCCCAAGTCTATGCAGAAATCAAAGGCTACGGCATGTCTGGGGATGCCCATCATATCACCGCCCCAAGAGAGGACGGCGATGGTGCCTATCGTACCATGAAGCAAGCGTTGAAAAACGCTCAATTGAGTCCTGATGACGTCCACTACGTGAACGCCCACGCCACATCCACCAAGATCGGTGACCAGGCGGAGTCCAATGCAATCAAGACACTCTTTACCGGTAACAAAAGTCTCCAAGTGTCCTCCACGAAGGGTGCTACGGGACATTTGCTCGGCGGAGCAGGCTCTCTAGAGGCCGTTTTTACCGTGTTGGCTGTCAAGAACCAGATTCTGCCGCCAACCCTGAACCTGCACAACATCCAAACGGATCTGTTCCCGCTTAACTATGTGCCTCTGAAGGCAATCGAGCACCCCACCCATGTCGCCTTGACAAACTCGTTTGGCTTTGGCGGAACAAATGCTTCGCTAGTATTTAGCAAATATAACTGAGTGCCAGTATCTCTGGAACGTCGCCCGGAAGGCATAGATACTGGGGAATTATGCATAGTGGTCTCCAGCGACTTTCTTTTTCTACAAACAAAGCCTAAATGCCCCTCTACGGAGGTATTCTCAATGTCTTTACTGCTAGAACGAACGTGGCTCCGTAGTTCACATGTCTAATTCCATGTAAGGAGCAGTTTATTTATTTTTATTTATTCCTCTAAAATTACAGAAAAGTTAACTTTGTGGATGAAGACCCAGCGTTTGTGCTTTTTTTTTTTCCGAGATAAAATCCAAATACCTATAACATACTAGAATACGCTTAATCTCGATACATCCTCGTGAACAAACCAGTGCATAGGACCAGTATACATGTCAAGTCCTTATATGCATATAAATGCCTAGTATTAAACCTAATGACGTGGGGATCCTCCCTTCCAAAATAGCTGTTTAAATCCATTGATTTGGAGAGTTGGAAATTTATGCATACAGCCTTTTTCTGCAAATCACCAGTATTTCTATTTTCATAACGGTGCCCTAACCTTAGTGACGCTTTCAAAAAGAGTAAGTTAGTATAAACATACGTATAGAAGAGAAATACTGTTCAGTGCTTGAAATTTTTTCATCTTCACCATTCCCAGTGTTGTCGCCACAGAATTAATAAGAACAATAGTTGACGATACTAATAAATAATCAAATATCATAAACACCGCTGTGCAAACAAAGTAGACAGAAATAAAATAAATAAACAGGCGCCTCTCAAATCTGAGTTCGTAAGCTCACTTTCAAACTGCATTGCAACCTGATGAGTTCTCTGGCAGCGTAGAATACGTTCTTTCCCCACAAGCGAAGTAATTAAACCCTCTAATAGGGGATGATAAGGGCTCATTTATCCCATTCGTATCTTCAATTGTTTCTCTGACCCGTATGTTTTCATTGATAACCCGAATTTGGGACTCAAATGAGCTAAAGGACTGCTCGAATTCACCCCCTTGAATATTCTAAATTGTGACGCAAATGTGCAATGCATTATCCTCCAAACTTACTTTAGCTAATGGCCGCAGCTCACGAGTTCGTCTCCGGTAGACAGATAGAAACCTCTCAACGATCGCGCTTAACACACCGGACGTTCGCACAAGTGCGCCAGTAATTCGATTTCTGCGGTTCTTTTGCGTCCTTTTTAAACTGCCGATAACGCTGTTTAGAATCTCAAAAAGACGATCTTGGTCTCCTTGGACCATTCGCATTTTGGTCCTCCTCATTTATCTGGCTATTCTCACTAATTACTTTCATAAAATTTTGAAGATCATCGACAGTAAAACCATGAGGATGTTTGATTCTTAGACCGGCGGGGTATTAGCTAGATCGATCTCTTTCTTGCAATTCTGGGCGATATCCTTCATCGCATCTGCCGCAATTTGATGTCGCCGTAAAGTAATTAGCAGTTTGAACATAAGAATGGTTAGGATAGTTTGTAATATTGCCCAATCCTCTCCAATAATTTCTCCTCCAGTCTCTTCAAGTTTACTAAAAAGCTCATGGAACTTATGAGCAAGATGCTCAACTGTGAAATCGAATACGATGACGGACACTGTACGCTTCTGGATTGCGGCCACCGTCGCCGAATTTGTGGCAAAAATAAATAAATAAATAAATAAATAAATAAATAAATAAATAAATAAATAAATGAACCCTTGAAAAAGGCTTTGGCCTTAAGTATAGCTTCATCATTATACTGGGGGTAAGCGAGTATAAAGTCGGTAATCTCTAACTCCTTCCAACGCGCATACCATCTCATCAAGCATGTGTGCGAAGCTATCGCCTAATTCCAGGCTCATTGAATGAATGGTTCCATATGTGTATGTCATATTCGACTCTGGCATTTCGACGGCGCATATCTGTGAGCGACACAGCATAAACGGGATATGTGTCGATCCGGTATGCATAAACGATATGTAGTCCATTTCTTTGGACCCGAACTTGTTCGAAACCGGCATTGCGAGGTTCTTATAGGTTGCATGAGGTTTACCGGGCATAATAAGTTGATAGGCTCTCAACGACCAAAAAAATAATGCTCAGCCCTTAATATCCAATTCCTCACGGATATTCTCGATAGTATGGGGAATCTTCCTTCCTCAAACCGAAAAGTTGGATACAATAATCAAAGAGTAGTACGTTGATTACGAAATCGTTCAATCGTTTTGCCATCAGGTCAATGCTTCTATTATCAAAAGTTAATTCAAGAAAAAGGCTCGGCTCGTTAGGCGAACCAAGACGCCTGTTCCTTGGACGAGGTTGAAAGAAGCAACCCTTCTTCTGAGGCTGAAAATGGCTTCTCAGTATGCCCCAATGGGCTATTCTCAGAACTGAAGAGATGACGTAGCCCAGTTTGTGGCGTTGACGACATAATTTATAAATCTAGTGGGGTCGGAGGCCTGGTGACAAGCATTTGATCCCACAGTTCATGGCCAATTAAAGGTTCATATCGGAGTAACATGGTAGGTAGCAATATATTTTCCGGAATTGAAGCTGGTTTCAGCATATTGTACCACTCAGCATCCTTGCGGCCGTATACTTTATACCTTATCCGAGCCATTTCCCATCTCACCTCCGCGTCTGCCCCGTTAAAGAGGTATGTAAAAGGAACCTTTTTTGACAGTTTTGTTAAGCATGCAGGTTACACGCCTCAAACCAGGTCACGGAGTGTCTATACGTACTCCGAAACTAGCTGGTGAGTATATAGTATCGCACTTATTTGCGAAGAGCCAGTGGAACCGACAGAAAGGTCATGAGTTATTTATGACATGAACTGTAGGGGGAAGCCGAGGCGGCTGTTAAATTGATTTGCAAATTAGTTAGTTATATTAACTGTTTCGACTAATAACTGTGTGCGCAAATTGTATTAATTCGGGCAGAACTATACCGTTGAGTGGAATAAAGTTACACCAGTTCTTATTGTACCGGCCAGAACATCATCTACCTCGGCCGCATGCAACGCTTGTATTCGGGTTATGAAATCAGGTCGTTTATTTATGCATAGCTAATAGCAAATGTGTCTATCTACATCTGTAAACACGTAATGACAATCTTCACAGTCTTGATGATCAGATGGGTTGGAACCTGAATTACAGTGCCTTCGATCCGGCTTCTTTTTTCTCCGAATGGATGCCAAAAAGCTAGTCTGTGAGGCTAATTATCAGCGGTCTTGCTTGGGGAAAGAATGTCGCCCGTAGGATACATCCACCATCCTCTGCCTGCAGTGGAGTTTGTTCGACTTGCGAGGTCCGCCTTCTTACAGTAGCGACCAATTTGGAACCTGGCTGATCACACACTCACTTCATAAGCTCACTCTTGTAATCCAGTACAAGCTCTTCTCTAGTTGCCGCAGCATTCAGCGATTACGCAAACACACACTAACGCCAGTATCTCCTCACACTCATGCTTGATAAATGTCGTTCGTAACCTGCATATTACTCTTCCTTATTTCAATAGTTCATCCGAAAACAAATACACAACTATAGCACTATCTATCCTCTTCAGATCAATCCGCTGTTATGTGTACATGTATCGCTATCAAATCAAACGCCGCACTGAGTAACTCTTATAACGGTGAACATTGTGGTACACCATATAACGCGCATCCCTATACGCGCGTAGTAAATTTTTTTTGTTTTTCCGCGCACGTTCAGATTATTTAAAAGACCCAAGCTGTTCCCAAAAAAAACAAAACAAAAAAGAACCAAGAGAAAAAAAAAATTAAATCACACTCACTCGCTGCGGCTCATCATCAGATATGTCCGAAAAACAGCGCGAGATCAAGACGCGCTTCCCAGTCGCCCGGATTAAACGACTGATGCAGTCCGATGAGGATATTGGCAAGGTTGCCCAAGCAACCCCAATTGTAGTTGCCAAAGCATTAGAGTTATTTATGGTTGCATTAGTGGACGAGAGCTGTTCGCAGGCTCGAACCCGTAACTCCAAGCGGGTCACACCTAGCCATCTCAAGCAGGCCGTCATGAACAAAGAAGAGTTTGACTTCCTGCAGATGGTGGTCGAAAAGTACCCTGATCCGATTAC
This sequence comes from Blastobotrys chiropterorum, assembly GCA_030570055.1. Taxonomy (NCBI): domain Eukaryota; kingdom Fungi; phylum Ascomycota; class Dipodascomycetes; order Dipodascales; family Trichomonascaceae; genus Blastobotrys; species Blastobotrys chiropterorum. The sequence continues at coordinate 50,878 of JAJLUK010000075.1, forward strand.
TGCTGATTACAACAATAATGACGAGAGCGGAGATGGGGCTGCTCCTAAGAAACGTGGCAGAAAGGCCTCGACAAAGACTGAAGAGGAAACTGACGAGTAAACCTGTGTATATATAATAATTTATTTATTCAGATATTACAGTTATTTGATTGTGAATGAGGGTATAAAAACGAGTACTGAGACGAATAGCTCCGCTATGCATACTTTCTCACATGTTCTCTACCGTCCAATATGTGCTCTCTTGTTACCGTAACAACGGTTGCCAGGGCAACCTGTACACTAGGAAACCAAAAAAAAAACGTTTCGCGAATCGAGTCTCCGTTATATATAACTCACATCAAATGGAGAGTAAGGTCCGTCAAGATAAGCTCGTTGTCGCGGATGTCATCCGCTATATGAAAGAGACCTTCTCAATCTTCGAGTTGGATGGAACCCACGACCACAGGAATGTGTATGCACACATTTGTGCGGATGCAATGCTCAAATTGAAGGGCTCAGACTCTGGTGCATCCTCTTCAACGGCTATAATTGATTCGCCGCTGAGCCATTTCCGCATAATCAATAGGGAAGGTAGACGGAGAGGCGATTTTATATCGCTAGATCCAATTGACATGATGTGGGCATTGGCCGGTGTCCATGCAATTACTAAACATCAGCGAAAGAATTACGTCGAAAATAACATTAACGCATTATGTTTTGACATCAGTGCTCGAGTGGTCCGTGCACTATTAGATTATTGCGTTGATTGCCAGCTCTCGCAATGTGGAGAACGGTATTCAACTGATCAGATCGAGTTTATGCTGGAGTATTGTTCCGTCGCTAATAGAGCTAAAATGTCCATTCAGGAGAAGCGGCAACATGTGCTAAAAGAGTATCGCGCAGCCTCTCTGGATGAGGACAACCGGGATGAAATTTTCAAAACGGAAGCCAAAAATTTATACCTGGGCGCGTTGTACAAGGAGAGCGTGCGGCAGGAAGAACGGACCAAAGTCGTGTATGTTGGCTTTTTGCATCTTGGTCAAAGCAGGAATGTCCTTTTTACTGTCGACAATGACAGCGGGTTGATCAATGGCCTCACTGAGATTCCTGATGTGAAGGCTGGAAAGGACGCACCTTGTTTTGCACGCAATGAAAACTTGCACGCCATAATGCACTTTTTGCTAAAGTCGGCCGTAACTGTCGACACAAAGCTCGTGAACATCAACATTCACGATTTTGAGCTCTTTGATTCTCTGCCGTGTGACGTCTATCATTGGAGTGGAGAATGGTTCGGGAATTCTGAATCGATCCATTATCGACACGCGCTGCCCGAAATACTGTGCGCTTCAGTTGAACGATTATTGTTTACTTTCCAAAATGAAGATGAGATGATTAAATGGTCATTTTGGAACACCCACAGAATGGGGCATAGTAACAGCTGGTTTCATACTGTATTGTCCGCATACGAAGATGTGCAATGGGCGGCCTTCAAAGATCCCTACTGTAGCCGTCGTTTCAATCTGGATTCTCGGCTGAAGCGACTGGAGGTGGTTGATGAAACAATTTTCCGTGGGTCCGTACAGGTCCCAGATCTTGTCAAGGCGCATCTCAGCACAGTGACGTTGCAAAATGAGCAGCGTCCCGTCGATATCGACCAGTTGAGGATTGAAAGATCGCCCCTCTACGCCAGAGTCAGTGGAACGTGGTACAAGGGTTCTCGGGCAGGTGCGCGAAACTTCAACTTTGAACTGATGGAAAAGCCGCTGAACGATTCGCAAATTTTAAAAACCTATTCCTTTGACCGGCCACGCAAAACGATCACCACTATTAAAGCATTATTATACATATACGTTTTCAAGCGAATACACGATATTGCCAAGGAAGGTGCAAATTCTCCTATGGAAGAGCGAGAAAAGGTATTTGATGCATATTGGCAATATTTTGAGCAGCATGGAAAAAGTTTCATTGATGAAGTCGTAGGCCACGACCGGAATATTGACGACAGACTTGTGAACGACTACACATTAGTTGACAACGGTGCTAACGATAATGACAATAACCCGTTGAAAAGACCAGTAGACCTCGCTGCCGGCCCCGCTAAACGTGGAAGATACTAACCAGCATATATTTAATTGTAATATTTATTCCAACGTCCACGTTCTGTTGTTAGCTTTGCGCGGAAACTCCAACTCTTCAGGGGCTATTAATAAATGAATCAATTTCAAGTCAAGAGTTGGGTTTGTTTTAAAACTGTTCCACATGAGTTTCCCAAAATAGCTCGATCGGTTGAAGATAGAGGTTTAAGTGACAAAGCGAAAATTATTTACTTAAGATGTTCCAAACACCCTCGAAGCTAGCATATGTCGTTTACCCATGTCCATACTCGACTCGTAGCTCTTAGCCATTCGCCAATGAGCCAAGACTTAGTCTAGAAACAGTATTTCATTTAATCTAAAAAAAAAAAAATCCGATTATCCAACCCAAACTGGCGAATAGTAACCAACTTACATACAACCCATCGCACTTCTCCGAAATCCTATATAACCAAAGCCAAGTTCTATCCACGTAAACCTCTTCTCTCTTGTCAATGGCGCGCTTCATATAACCTATCCACTCTCCCCAGAATAATTATCTGCACGTTGGACGAAGATCGGCCGGGATACCGGGCATAACGCATAATTTTGTTACGGACAAATGCCGCCTTAAAAACCCGAAAAAGAGGAAAAATAAAATAAAAAAATATAAAAATTAAAAGAAGCCCAAACGTTTCTATGGCTTCACTTTTGGCACAAAAGGTGATCCACCCAGAAGCTCTTGCAACATTGTTCAGACCACTCTCGTTACGCCATATACACTCAGCCGTCATGCTGGGCAGACGGTCCTCCAAGATACACACCACTTTTTCTGCATTGAAACGAGGATTCAGTACCAAAAAAGAGAACCACAATGCTGCCAAAGAGACTAGCAACGAATCCACAATTATCACAACAAAGCTGGCCAAAAATCCTCCGGGCCCCAATGATAAACTTATATTTAACATGGCTGAAGCCTATCTTCCAAAGCTACAAGAACAAGGTGGACGGCCCATAATATTAACCCAGGAAACCACAAAGGGCACTACCAGTAACGGAACCAACAATAGACCGGATTCGGGCCAGGATTCTTTCTTTTTTGCCGAATTAGATTCTGGATCCAAACGAGGCTCCATTGCTTTAGGTGTAGCTGATGGTGTTGGCGGGTGGAGTAGCGTTGGAGTTGATCCGGCAGATTTCGCTCACAGTCTTTGTGAAGCGATGACTGACAAATTTAAATCTCAAGATAACAGTCAGGATGATACTGATCCGCTGTATCCGCCCCTCACAGTTCTTTCTCATGCATATCACACCCTCAAAGAGGAGAAAAAGGTTCTGGCGGGTAGCTGCACAGCATGTGTTGGTGTCGCCTCGCCAGTTTCAGGAATTCTTCAAGTTGCAAACTTGGGCGATTCTGGTTATTCCATTTTCCGTCAGGGTCGTCTATACCGACAGTCAAAACCGCTTCTTCACACGTTTAATACCCCATATCAAATGGCTATTATTCCAGATAGCTTGAAGATTCAGAATTCTCAGCGGATTGATGATAAACCATCGGATGCTACTTTATCTACTCACACCCTTCAACATGGCGACGTTGTTGTCTTTGCTACTGATGGTCTCATTGACAACCTCTTTGCTCACGAAATCTTGAATATCGTCACTGATACAATGGTCCGAATGTCGTCATGGGTTTATAATGCTCAGGGCGAAATAGAGCCCACTGATAAAATGGCGGGTGCGTCTGAGCTAGCATCAACTCTTGTTAAGCATGCGGCGCTTTATTCAATGGACACTCAGCGACAGACTCCGTTCACTCAAGAACTCAAGCGGAATGTCAATGTAACAGCTTATGGCGGTAAGCCGGACGATGTTACTGTAGTCTGCTTATTAGTCCAAAATGCTCATTAATGTATTATATATTATCCATGTCAAAACGTCTCATTGTCAAAATCAAATCATTAATTATAACCTTCTATTTTCACGGTATTTATATCTTTGCAGCTGTGGTTGAGAGATCTGCTGGATTCCAGGTCCTTCTGATGCATTCTCTCTATTCATATATTCCATGACAGATTGCTTTATGCGGTCATGTTCAGCTTTACGTTCTTCTTGCTTCAGAACCACAGACTGGACAAACGCGGAATCACTTGGCACTGCCATTGACTTTGTTTCTTGTTTCGCGCCTTTCTTCGTCAGCAGCGTATATGACACCTTGCTGGAGTCTGTTTGTGGCCCTTGCGGGGTATTCTTTGTGGATGGAACTGGCGCATCAAATATCGTTGTGTTGCTTCCGCTATTCTTTGCATAACCGACGTCGCCCACCCGGTCCATCATTAGTTTTTTAAATTCGCGGTCGATTTCGGCAGTTGCTTTAAGGTTCTTCTTTTCTGTTCGCAATTGTGCAATTTCCCGTTCTCGTTTCTCACGTTCTGCCTTTTCCTCGAATGTCTCTTCTTTCACGGGCTCGGGCTCCGGACTAGGGGGCTTAGGCGCAGGTTTGACAGTAAACCGACTACGATCAAATTCGCTACCGTCTTCTTCAATGTATTTCACCTCTTCTTCAGTGCTGTCTTCAGCCCCGATATCTTGCATCGGTTCTTCATCTTCTGGTGCAATAGGTTGACCGTTGGCAATTGCGATACATCGATTCAATTTCCGTTGTGCTTGCTGGGGCGTATCAGCCAGCCGAAGATTTGGTCGAAGAAGCTTAAATGTATCGCGAACCTGAAACTCAATATCCATTGACAACTTTTTCTTGGTGAAAAAATAATATTCAAAGAATGCCAAGAATAAGTCCAATTTCTCCTTGCCATTTTGATCCAACAAGTCACCTACTTTGGAAGACTCTAATAACGAGCAGACGAGTCTGATGCGGAAAAAATCGTCAACAGGATCCAATTCACACGGCACACCCGCGACAGGCTTGCCCTTTGGATGACCAAAAGTAAGGAAAAGATATAGAGTCTCATAGACGACATCAACGTCTATCATCCCATAACTAAACATTTCAGCCAAAAACTTGACCTCGGCCAATCTCTGCTGATTCATCGTGTACGAGGAAATCTCCAAGCCCCGTCTGATCCGCTCAAACGTAGAGTCAATAACATAAATAACAAATGATTGGTAATGAACAACGAGCGAGCATAGCATCCATGCCATTGAAGGAATATTCGCATATCGAACTTTGTGAATTTTGGTGAAAACCTTTTTGAGAGCATTATACGTGTCCACATCCGACCAGTCAAGCTTCAATAGCAATTTGTATATAGCCTTGCAGCTGTCTTTGTTGAGTTGAACATAAATAAGCTCTCTCAAAAACAACTCAATTTGAGAACGAACTTTGACTTTGCTCGCCAGTAATGCGCTCGGTGGTGGCTTGACATAGGTGATCGAGCCTTCAATTAAGGTGCGTTGGTCAACAGTTAAATATCGTGCATTCTTCTGCTTTTCCAAGACTTGTAGCATTTTGGTCATCAAAACATTTGTCTCCGGTTTCCGTAAAAGATACCTCCCACAGCTTTCAAGCAGCGTAGACACGTTAAAAGCGTTTGATTCATCCAATCGTTCAGTCATTGCCTTGAACTTGTTGAAAATGACATGTTTTGGGACCAGTCCAAACTTTGTCAATTCAGAAATGTATCGAATATTGAACATTCTTCGGGAAAACAATGCCCTTACTTTTCGCTTTCGCTGTAAATAACGGAAGAACTCATCCAAATATGCAATGACCCGTTCGGTGATGTCTGGGCATAGAGGATTTAATGTTGCCAAGAAACGGCAGTAGAAAGGTAATTTGTATTGGTCCTCCAACGGGATTTCAGTTAGAAACCGAACAATTCTGTTCCTACTTGCCTTGTTGTTGAGTTCAACAAACTCCAGCGCGGCATTGTCAATACTTTCCTTGGAAGACCGTTCGGAAATTTTGAGCAGTAATTCCTGAATTTGTGTCCCTGCGGTGATCTCTGACGGTGTTGTAATACCCTCGCTATCAGCTGGAGTGCGTTTGGACATACTTGAGTCACTGTTTGCCTCCTCTGTCTTTTCTGCAGACTCATCCTCATCATCCCCGTCCTCTTGTTGATTATCCTCCTTATTTCCCTCTTCATTTTCTTCAATCATCTTATCCAGCTCATCCAGCATATCCTGATCTTCGTCTACTTCTTCCTCTCCACTTTCATAGTCTTCTTCATCTTCTTCCTCTGGGGTCTCGTTCAGTTTTTCGGGCTCTCCAGGCTTCTCAGCCGTCTCAAGCTCGTCTTTAACATCACCTTCGGTACCATTTTCTTTGCCCTCTTCACCTTCTAGTTGGCCCTTAGTTTTACCAACCTTTGACAAATCGACAAGATCCTCATAAAACTTTCGTTGCTCATCGTCATCCCAAATTCCCACATCATCCTTGCCAAACACAGTTCCACCTTTACGGATCAGAATTTCCTCGGCTGTCTCATTTGTAAAGCGTAACTCGGGCATTTCAAAGTTCATCAAATCGCTCAATGTAGTGCAATTGGCCATCATTTCTTCAGCCTTCTTCATAAGTTCGTCATATTCAACTTTTCGCTCATCTAAAATTTTTCCGGTTCGAATGAATGCATTTTCGTTTCTACGTTCCATTCGTCGCAGAATTCTTGCCACTTCCACTACCCTCTCCTGGAAACTGGTCACATATGCAGTAAAGAGAGATTGGAACATTTCCTTCACCTCATATCTCACCAGTTCTTCTGTGTTATTCTTCAAGCCCAGCAAAACACCTCCGTAGCTTTTCAGAATCATAATGGCAATAGAGGCTGTACTAAACTCCTCCTTATCAAATCCCAAAACCTCCTGCAATGCACTAAATGGAGGTGGAAGGAAAGCACCTGAAGAGCTCTTTTTGAGCGCGTACGAGGGTAAATCAAATCCAAGCTGCTTCACATCATTGGTATTCCGGAAGACCCCGACTAGCCATAATTCTATCAAAACTCGCAGCACAATCTTATGTCGATCGGTTCTACTATTTTCTTCCTTGGACCGTGCTTCCTGTGTCAGCGACTTCAAGCTCACTTTCGAAGGATTGGAGATGCTTCGTAGAAAATTTGACAATACCGCACATCCGAACTGTGGGCCAAACCTCTGAAATAGCGCACTAGTAACTTCTACTCCGGTAAACAGATCTGCGGAAGATTTACATTTTTGTAATCCTTCAGTCAAATCCGCAACAACTTCAGATAAATACTTTTCCAGCGACAATGTGGAAATTTCCTTTAACAGTGTGGTTTGTTGATCTTCCATTAACCCGACTCTACATCGTTTCATAAAAGCTGTATTTCGCTTCAAGCTTGAGTCCAAATTGTTTGAAAGCTCAAACAGACCTATGCAAACTGGTATTAATATGACGATTATGGTTCTTTTCACTGGTCCGTTCTCTTCCTTTACTCACCGGTTTCGCCTTCCCACACTCGTTCATTAAGTTCTCTCAGCTCCTTTCTCCGTTGGCCCTTTGCGCCACTTTTCGATTCAGTACTAACATTCCCTTTCTCCATGTCTATTCTTCGTTTCCTCCTTTGTTAATAAATAAATAGGTGCAATTTGTATATAAATTGTCTGCAGCGACAAACCTTTTTTTTCGTTCCACTGCTGACGCTCCCTTCTCCAGCGCTAGCGCTGAACACACTACTCCAGAAATCACGTGACTCAATCCCCAAACCCTGAAAATTTGTGCGGCTGTGTTACCACGCCGGCGCGCGTATGTACGCGTATGTCAGTCTGTTAACAGTGGACAGTTTTGACGGTTAACGGCGATCGACCAGCAGTAGTTGAAATTGGAGAACAGCTATGGTTATATTCATGTTAACACTGATAATAATAATTATGCATAAAAATATATACGGACTATTCTGCCTCGCGTCACTATATAATAAGTTAGGATACCAGCTTAGTCTGAATATTTGAAATTTCCTTTTCAATTTCAGATAAGGACTGTTCTAATGGAGATATTTCATCAAGCCGACGTTTTGATTTAGCATCTGAAAGCATATCTTTGAGAACAGTACGTTGTTCATTCAAAACGGATTTCTGGTCTTGCAATGATTTAATTGTGCCTTCGTCCAGCGGTGAGGCCACCCTGGTGCTAGACTCTGACGGTGTTTGTGAGGATGATTGCTGTTGTTGCAGATGCTTCAATACTTTCGGAACAGTTTTCAGCGGCAGCATGTGCTCTTGAAGAAAACTAGACGCCATAACGTGAAATTGATGCCGCAGACGTCGTTCCGACTCATTGTCCACTTCACATGAAATTAGCTTTCGAGCCACAGAGTCGTATTGATAAAACAAGTCCATAAGTTTCTTCCGAATGGCAGTAGCCTCTGCCAGTGTTTCGTGAGGTGGAGGGTTAGTAGGTTCGTTGATAACCATGAGCATGGCCTGGAACTTTGGGAAAATGAGTTCTATAGATTTCCGCAACCGTTCAAGAGTCTCGAAATGTTTCAGTACTTGTGGCTTTTGTGAATTAAGCTCTGAATTGAAGTTTTGTTTAGCAAATACCAAATCTTTACAGTCCTTGCAGATTCTGACAGATATATCGCTCTGTTTAGGAACATCCGCTACACCCTTGTTGAGCTTTTCAGACAAGACGGAGAGTTGGACATCACGCGAACATCCGGTGGCATGGTTAGCGCACACCACTTGTCCGCAAGCTCGACAATGGTGCTTCCGTAGGCTGTATCCAAAACGAGTTTGGCATATTGGGCACTTTTCGACTTCAGAATCCTGCTGCCAGTTTGCAACTGATCGTTCCAATTGTTTCCTCTTTTGAATGCGGGCATAATTAAGAAGACCGGAGTCATCGCAAAATGGCTCCAGCAATTGTACCAACTTGGTCATACGCTTCTCTAACCGATTAACTTCAAGCTCCTTGACATCGACTTGTTTCTGCCGTAGCTGCACATATCCCTTCGTCAGGTTCCTTATCGTCCCAGAGTTGTCACTATAACCAGGTCGTGATTTGTAACACGTTTCACATACTCTGCACCAGGCACCTCCATTGGGATCATGTTTTGCCTTCCGAGAGAGTTTCATTCGATACATTGAGTGTTCGTTGCAAAACAATTTCCCACATTGCCTACAGTTAATGGATCCGTTCCGTGAGTTTAAGTATTTGTCACATAATAGATCTGAGCATCTGTCTCCATGTTTTTGCCAATGCTTTTTTGTGACCGAGTCTTCACTCAGCAACGAGGGGGTTCTTCTATGGGTCCCTACAGGCGTGTTCGATCCACCACTGTCTGAGCCGTCTACATCTGGTTCTGATAAATCAAACCGGTTTTGGAATACTGAAGTGACTGTTTGTAATTGTTTGGCCTTTTCTACTTTTTTCAAAAACCAAGATTTCAACGGTTCGTTATTCACCTTCTCGACCTCACTGTGCACGTCATCCAAATGACGGTTCAGCTGTAGCAACGTCACCATTGATTCTTCGCATATTGGACACGCCAGGCCGTTATTCTCTTCTTCTTCTTCTTCTTTGGTTTTAGGCCGCCCAAATACCCTTCCGCCATTCTCCTCCATTCTATAGTTCGTATTGTTCTATAACGTCCCAACGCATGAAGTACCACCGCGACATGTGTATGGGACGACGTAGCGGGGAGACAAGCATATCGTGAGAACAGGGTTCAAATATGAAATGTCTTTTGTGGAAAAAAAATTAAAATAAAATAAAAATAAATAAATAGAAGAAATTTGTCAAAATTCATCACAGTGACGCTGTGGAAATAGCTACTATACTGATATGCATAAGTGTATGCATGATAGGAGATAGCAATGCGTAGATCGAATATAATTGACTTTTATGCATATTTAGAATAAATGGGAATCGCTGAATGTAAGCGTATTTATTATGCTTTAGTCCGTGTAGTGTTGTGTTGCCATGTTGATCGGAAGCTTGACATATCCATACACCGCCAGCTTCGGCCGGCCCAGATGAGGAGGACTGTCAGTTGCAAATGAATATCCCATGCGAAATATTAGAAACCCATGCATTGTAAATAAAATAGTCCAATATTATATCCCTTTCTGCGCATATGCATACACATTCATCTGTGGGAAGTCTTTAAAACGTCATACCTATAAACATACATTTTCTCAACGTTCATTATATTAGTCCATTATGCAGCGCTGTAGTTTCAGATTAGTCCCAGTCAACAGCCGGTGGTATGCATATGTATATCCAAAATACCGGTTCAATGGTTTCACATGGAATATGGCATGATCTTTCAGCCAATTGGAGAATCTGAAGGGACAGGCCTCACTGGGTATGTACCTCTTCTATAACCATGGAAACTACGCTACGACGAATAGTCATTACAAATCGAGTTACGTGTAAAAGTACGTCCTATACGCCGTACAATACTCGACAGAAAACACGTAAAATTCCGGCATGTTCCGCTCTTTCAGCTTGTATCCAATCACACCTCCATTATTACATTATAGCCTACAGACACGAAATTTGTCACTCACGGTAAACTGTATAATTCCATTAGAACCTCACAGGCGTAGCGACTCAGTCTAACATCCACGGATATTAAAATCCGAATTAGCCTCACGAAAGCCCCCGATTACCCGAAAGTACAAATTGGGTTCCGTAGATTTTTCTTTTTGTCCGCAGCTCACCAGACGTAATACCCTGCATTACATCACACCTCCTCCCACAACACCAAAAACACGCATACTTTCTCCATTGTCCACTCGTTTTGCCCTTAAAACTGCCTCGTCTACACTGTTCTAACCACCAAAAATATTCAAGGCGGCGGGGTCCTAAGTTGTGTTGGGATAAATACATTATCGTGGTTGTGTCCCCCAGAATTACAGTGCGTTGAAGGATCATGCTGTCGTACGGGGATTTGGCGTATTTCGATGACCTGCTGGTCGACCTGCTCGTAGATCGCATGTACTACTGGGATACTAGTCGCAAAGTCCGAGAGTACAAGCCGATTCGAGGCGTCGACAAGAGCGTGTTGGTGGACATTGTTCAAAAGGAAGTGATACAAAAGGGAGGTAAGACGGCACCAAAGACAGCCACGACGAGGTTACTGGAAATCCCCGCGGTTGAAAAATTTTCTCATCGGTTCCAGGATCCTTCTGTCTTGGCGCAATTCGAACGACATATCAAGCGCTATTTTTCAATCTATTTGGTCCAAAGCGGCTTTCAAATTGAAGTCACGGATCGCTATGTCTCACGATCTAAACGGCCGGAGGCATGTGTCATTGCTCGACAATTCTTTGAACCGGATCAGAAGATTGAAAATCTGGCCGGTATTCTCGCTGAGCTAAGCGCGGCCGATGAAGAAGAGTTGAATAAAGGTAAAGACTTTTCGATCATCAACTCGTCGCGTCGAGGAGCTAACTGCTTAATGCTCGGGCCTGCCCGGTTTGTGAACCACAATTGCAATCCCAATGCCCGGTTCGTTTCGTCTGGATTCAATATGTTCATTTATGCCAAACGAACTATCCACATTGGCGAGGAAATCACGGTAGAATACTCGGAAAACTATTTTGGCAAGAACAACAAGGAATGCTTATGCGCGACGTGTGAGTTAGAAGGGAAAAACGGCTTTGAAAAGGAAGTCATCAGTTTGGTCGATTCCGATCATGATTCGGATTCTACATCCTCATCGACAGATTTAACTTCGCCCCCAGCATCATCAATGGAACCAGAAGACGACAAGTCGAAACGGACGCTCCGTCCGAGGAAAAGCGTCGAAAAGCAGCCAGTATCCAAAAGCGTTAAAAACGTTGGTCTGAATACTGCGAATATTAAGAGTTTCATGAAATGGTACTATGCGACGCCATTCAACCATCCGAATAAGGAAAAAGTGTTCGCCTGTCAAAACTGCCGCGTCCCATTCATACAGCAAGAGGACAACATAGAATTATTACGTGGTAATATGAGAAGAAAATATTGTCCACGATGCCATCGGCATGGCATCCTATACAAAGCATTATGGCCAGAGACTTTACCGCAAGAAGACATTGAACTGTATGAATCATTAAACAAACCCGATCAAGAGGAAGTGGAAGAGGAAGAAGAGGAAGAAGAAATAGAGCATACGCCTCAGCTAAAACAGACGCTAAAACGAAAGCGGAAGCATAGTAAAGAGTTTCTTCCTGCTATTATTGACTCACCTCCCAAAAAAGCAACTAGAACCCGTTCAATGTCTGTGTGGCAACAGCGCCGTCGAGAAGAAGAGAAAACCTCGCAAAAGCAATTACCACGCCCACGATCAAAGTCACAGTTACCAAAACCGCAGTTACCACAGCCGTTGCGGACTCCACGTATATCCATTAGTCTCAAACCTCCGATCAACCTTCCAGAAGTTACGCCGAAGGTAGAAAGAGTCCCAAAACTAAAGTTGAAACTCAACGCTCGGTAACGCACTATTTATTTATTGCACTCACAGTCTCAATTTTTCTAATCGTTAATAGCATGGTTCAAATTTCGAAAGGTACACACACCTGGAAAGTCTGCACACATTTCTATGTAAACTGTTGTTTCTCTGTAGAATGTACCAAAAAACTTCAGTATACAAGACTAATTGATCTATAATGTACAGAGACGTTTTTATACCATTTCATAATCATTTTGACGTTTCTTTGGGAATTCCCACATTTGATAATAATCTACCATTTGTCCATTGAGGCCGGCATAGCCTTTGTCATAAACCTTGAAGATGTTAACAGTACCATCAGGGAACCAGAAATCTTTACAGTTTCGCAACACCCCAAAATCGACGGGGTTTGAATTGGCAGCTGGATGTTGGTTTTTCTTGCCGAAGGTGTCTTGTGCAGTGGACAAGAATTGGTCAACACCGAGAATCTTAAAGAGAGTTGAGCATTTGCGACGTTTTGCAGACTTGAATGCAGCCACCTCACCAGGAGCAGCTGCCGCATCAACAGTATGATGATCTAATGGCAGAGACGAAAAATCATCTGCTCCCATAAATCCAAATTTGTGCAAGTTGGACGCTTCCTGTGTCGTCATACCTCTCGCAATTTGAACCAGCTGAACAAATACTAATAGCAGGATCCACGACAATTGCAATGTAACCCAGATTATAATCATTGTAGTAAACCAGTCGACAGTGAGTGGGGCACACAAAAACTCCGGTGCAAAATCGCAGGATATAGTTGCATCGCTAACTGCATCAAAATACGCGGTGAAAAATAACCAGTCCAGCAGAGGGATGCCAATCATCAGCGATACAACATAGATAACGAATGTGCGGTGGTTTCTGACTCCAATCACGTTATTGACCCAAGGACAAACATGATCAAACCGGGCAACTACTCTTTTCGAAAAGCGATCATATTTAGAACGCAGGGGCTTTCGAATATAAGTTGCCATGCAAAAATGTCTAGAGTCATATTCGCCACACTCGATCAACTCTTCAATGATTCGTTTTTGTTCGCTAATACCAGATGGCTTAGGAACGTAGCCTGGGTCCATGAGCATGGCTCTGAAAAAGAAGACGATGACAACCGAAAATACTATAATGAATGTGATGTTTAGGAAAGGGGCGGCAGTGAACGTCTGTGGAAGGATTTTAAATAAATATCTGAGAGAAGTCCAAAAGCATGAAGCAGCAAACACTCCCGATAATAATGGCGATTGCATAAACATAGTGTGCCCAGTGTAGGCATTTGGCAAGATTTTCTTCTTCAACAGAACCATTGTCGCGATCATTAGCACTAGAGAAATCGGAACTGCCAATACAATGAAAAACCAATGAAGGATGGTGAAAATGATGGGTAATTCAATGAACGGTGTGAAAAATGTGACCAGATCAACTGCCTTTTTGGTTAAATATTTGGGCCGTACTGACCCATTGGGTAATCTTCCAGCTTCTGCTAATGCAGCCATGAAAGCTGGGGTCGTTCTCATCTCCTGCGCCATTATATGCGGACTCTTACCATCGTTGCTTTTGGCAAACACATCTGAACCTTCTTCAATCAACCGCTTGATGCACGTTTTATTGCCTCTGACAATGGACCAATGCAATGCTGTGAACCCGAGTGTGTCTGTGACCTTGACGTTGGCTCCCCAATTCAACAGGCAATCGACGCTCAACGCATCTCCTTGATAGGCCGCCCAATGAGTGGCAGTCCTTCCTGCCGGATCTGCCGTATCCACTGGGATGGAATGATGGAGCAAGTAGATAACCAACAGCACGTTTGACGAGTGTACGGCTAAATGAAGGGCGTTAAATCCTTGAGAATCGGTCCGTAACGGGTCCGCTCCATGCTGAATCAACAAATGAACTATATAAACCAACCCATTTCTACATGCCCAATGCAACGGAGTAGCCTGCAGCTCCCCACCTTTGTAGTCTACCACAGCCCCTTGTTCTATCAGGAACTTGCACGCCGACATGCGGTTGTTGATTGCCGCCCAATGAAGTGCCGTGGTCCCATCAGGAGATATGTCCTGGGCAGCATATTTGCCTGAACTGATCAATTCCTCAAGCTCCTTCACATCACCCATCTGGGCGGCTTTGACAAATTCTGTCACAGGAGGAGGCGATTGTGCTGGTGCCTGGTGGGGCTGTGTGATGTCGCCGCTAGTGCTAACGTTGGTCTCTACCGGGCCCACAGCGGACGCTGATGTCTTGTTTGGTGGCGATTCTGTGTAGCTTGAGTCATTATTCATGTCCTTCTCAGACGACATATTTTTGTGCTACTTTCGGGCTGTTGTGTGGTGGCGGTCGTCTGTCACCCCTGGAATTTAATTTGATATGACCAAAAAAAAAAAAAATGTGAGTTGTGTTTTAACTGCTGCGGTTCGTGTGGTCAAAAATAAACCGGAAAGCGGCAAAGTGAGATGCGCCATCGGAATAATCGGAGGTCCGAACGATCCAATGCCCAGACCAGCGATGTGGCTGAAGGGGGGGGATAGTACAGTGTCCGTGTTAATATAGAGATTAGAACTGTGTTGCGATGTGTAGGATTAGTGTTATTGAGTAGTTTGGGCACAATGGCGTCTTTGACGTTTATTGGGCGGATTATTTGTAGCCTCGAAAAATACGACGTGACGTGGACGCACGGCTGACAGGCACAGCCGCATACATTACGTCATGGTTTGAGCTAGGTATGTTGTCGAATTTCGTTTCGGCTTGAGATTGAACGCGTTGATAATGGTCAGGTTCATCTGTATATTCCTACTGCTCTTTCAACGTATATATAGGCATACGTATGTTCATACTGTGCCGCAATTTCGACGAGCCTTCATGTGGAAAAGCCTGACAACGTGCATACATGACATATGCGTATGCAATGCATCATTTTCAGGTCGGGTTGTGTCCGGAGAAAAGATTTGCCTTAAGCATACACATATGCCCTGCGGGCGGCCTTCTATTCTAGAAAAGAAGCAAAAGCACTGGTCAATGGCCTCGCGGAACTACTTTTTGCCTCTCTTCAGAGAAAAAGAAGCTGCCGGAGGCAGTTAAACATTTCGCAGAACGTGTATCCCTGCCGACGACTCTCTTCCCTATAAAGGAAGCAAAAGCATTGGTAATTGGCGCCGTTGAGTGTCTTGCTTCTTTTCCAGAAAAAAGAAAAAGAAACTGCCGAGGAAAATATTATTACCGTTGCGGCGATTTAACTCAATTATTTAGGACTACCATTCGACATACTAATCTTGAGTCAATTGCATATACTGCAAGAGCATATAACCATCGTCCGTTTCAGGAAACATTATTTTCGCCCAGGTTGGACTTCTAACTTAAATCCCACTACTTTTGTCGCCCCTTCCGAGACACCACGGCATCTTCCACAGCTAAATTTGTTCAACATGTCAATACGTAAGCTCATATCGTACATCCGATGCGAATCCAGCTTTAGTGGGAGGTCATACCACCGCCATAAATATGAGGAACAAAGCATGGCTGGATTACTCTTCATTTCAACGTTAAATTCTTGTCTATACCGTATGCACATTACACGCTAGTTTTGCCTGTTACACGCCAATCACCTTTATTGCTTCCATTGCTGTAGACACGACATCAGAGTCGCGAGTTTTTTGAACCAGCGACTTGAGGATATCTACGGCACCCTTGGACTTGAGCATTTTGGCTTCACCACCAATTGCAATATTGCGAATGCAGACCACAGCTCGAATGGTGATTTCGGGGTCACTAGAACCATTCGTGACAGCATGAAAAAGCTTTTCCAAGACTCGGTCAACCTGGACAAATGCCTCGGCTGCTGGACTCCACTCGGATAAGACTGCCAATGCGCCCGTGGCTGCAGTTCGTGTTAGCTTATCATCCACGTCCGTCAGCAGGGAGATAATCTCCAAACGGGACTTTGCGGGCCCGGAATTATCAAGAAACTTTTCAGCACAAAAGGGTGACATTGACGAGTTGCATATAAGCTCGGTCGCAGCGCGTTGAATCATTTGATTAGAATGCGTTAATAGCGGCTCCAGCTTATGGAAACCATCCTTGATAATTTTGTCTCGACAGCCATCATCGATCGCAGCAAGGTTGGTAAGTGCTAAAAGAGCCTCGAAAATATCCAAGAGGGGAAGGGCACTCTCTTGGACCGACAGCTGCTCCAGCAATGGACTGATAGTCACAACAGGAGATATTTTACTGCTCAATGCGACAGTTGGATCGATCGAGACGAGCGTCTTGGCTAATGCACTAGTAACAATCGCAACGGACTTTGCATCTGATAAGACGGGCGAGGATCCAGTCTGGACTAATAAATAAATCAACACGGCCAGTCCACCTTGCTTTGTGAAAACTGCCCGATGCGGTTTTTCTGTTACCAAATTCCTCAAGAGCACGCCAGCGGTCGCCTTACTGGCAGACGTAAATCGCGGGCAGTTATTCGAAATGATAGAGGTGATCCCGGAATCAAGTACTAATTTACATCGTGTTTTGACAATCGATGCATCCTCACCTTGAGTATCCATTGTAGATTTTCCTGCATAGTTTTTTAAATCCTTCATTTTCTCCTGCTCTGGCGATAGCTTTACAGTGTATTCTGTCACGTTGGCCAAAATACACAATGCACAGTACACCCATGGCCCTTGTTTGAGATCATTCTCAACCACATTCTTGAGTGACTTTAAAAGAGTCTTCCGTGCAACCAGTCGGTTTTTTACCTCTGGAATCAACGAAGTATAGGCTAGACCTTCTAATGCGACACCGTAATAATTTTCATGTCTGTCGTTATACTCGTTGACAGTATCCTCCAATACTTCAGATAATTCAACGATAACCTCTTGATCTTCATCACTGCTTTTATTCTCCTTTGTGGTTTCTGAACTAGCTTTAACCTTGATCATTATGGATGTGGCCAAGAGCTGAATACTCTTTTTCTCCGACGTCAAAGCGCTCGCAACTGTGCTTTCAAACTTTGTCCCCACAACCTTACGACACTCCTTGTTCACACAGGCCGCCGATAATGCCTCTAACGCAGCAATGGCCACTTTTTCTGATGCAAATCGATGGGGGTTGATTTTATTATTTTGCAAAATTTCCATGGAGAAAATCAATTGTCCTAGATCCGGATTCAGATGGAAGACCAAATTCAACAGAGAAAAGGCGGTGGTTAGGGACCACACACTGTCTTCTAATAGCAAGTCCTCGGTGGCTGACGGTATTGTCTTGGAACACACATCCCCATTCAATTCAATACATTTGGCGAGCGCCAATACAACCTGTGAGGTAATTGACTTTTGCAATGTATTATTTGAATACAGGACAATGACATTGATTACTTGCTCGCACAGGTCATCCTCAAGGCCTTTCAACCTTGATAAGCATTTGATTGTGACATTCAACCCCGCAACTCCACTGTTGAAATCGTCGGCTTTGGCACATGCCCGTAAGAACTTTACACTTCCCTTGATGCACTCTTTTAAAAACTGTTCATCTTTAGCTTCTCCGATATGTTTAATCAAACCCTGCAATCCTGGGTCGCTGTGGTTCGTTAAAAGTTTAAACTCTTCACTGGTAAAGTGTTCTTCCATTATGTCTAACGGGATTTGTTTGACAACCTCACTGATGTTGTCCCGTGACAGGGTATCTCGGAACAGTTTCCACCCATTGTCAGTGTTTTCAAACTCCTTTTTGATGTCCTCCTCCATTGGCATCTATTAAGAAAATACACGTTATTTTGGCTGGTCTCAATTGCAGCAACTTTTCGATATCCCTTAAACCCAACTCATGTTGGAATCGGTGGACGGGTGTCCGGTACCGAGGTTGCACTTCGGACTTGATCTAGAATGGAATCACTAAAGCTTGGTCAGCATGACTAGAAGATTCCAGAAGCTTGATTTATAAGCATTTGCTTATAAATATAATTCATCATTTTAAATATAAATATCACTATAATTTCTGTATAATTAATCTTTATCTCTATTTT
>JAJLUK010000076.1:0-31839 GCA_030570055.1 Blastobotrys chiropterorum
AAAGTCTATTTATTTTGGCGTCCATTCACTCGTTTTATAACAACAAGGCAACACTAACACTAATACGGTTAAGGTTATAACGACTAGATAAGACACAAAAAGTTTTTTTTTTTCTTTTTTGGAAGCGTCAACGTTAAAAAACCCGATCCACCAAAGAAAGAAGAAAACGAGACGAGCAGACACAACACCATGAGAAATCTAACTGGGGGACAAAACCCGGACCCTTATGGGAACGGAGGAGCGTCCTATCACTCGCTGCACGAAGAGGAACCACCACAGAACCCGTTCATGTCAGAGACGCAAACTTTAGACGACTCGTCCGATGCGTACTCTCTACAGTCCGAAAACATGATGTACAATAATAATCACCAAAACTACCACGCCTACTCCGATCACCCACAATACCCGCCATACTCACACTCGCCCGATCCAAACTCGCCAATGATGAGGGACATGGGAGGAGGCGACATGCCGCCAAATCCTCCTCCACACGGGATGGGCATGGCCATCTCGTCCAACCCAAACCTCGAGGTTCCCGTGTCACGACAGTCTTCCGCGTCATTGAGCGGATTAGGTTCATCTGAATTCGATAGATATCCAAATAGAGTTAGCTCGGCCGCCCCTTCGATAGGTTCAGGAGCTCCTTTATTATATGGAGGAGCCGGCGTGACCGGGGCAGGTGGGATGAGAAACTCGACAATGTCGGATGAATCTGGGTCTTCGCTGTCATCGCAGGATCACGACGTGAACGGATCAAACCCATTTGTGGTGAACGCCGACTTTTCGCCCTTTGGCGGCTATCCAGCGTCATCGTTCCCACTCCACTTGGAGGAGAAGGAAGCCGACGATTACTTACACAACCCAGATCCTATATTAGATGCCAAGATTGACCGAAGATGCCAAGGTCTGGATAGAAGAGGTGGTGCTGCATTGGCTGGGTTGCTGTGTATGTTTGTTGGGGGTATTTGTATTTTTATTGTCCTGCCAGTGCTCACGTTTTCTGGTGTCACCACGACAAAGCCCCAGACTGAAGTGGTTGAGCGACTAACAAACTATCAATATGGCATGCTCACGGCAATTAGAACAGACTTGGTTGACCCAGACACGCCAGAGGATGCGCATTATCACAAGGCCAGAGATGGCTCCAAATGGCCACTGGTGTTTAGTGATGAGTTTAATTTGGAAGGAAGAACATTTTATGACGGCGACGATCAATTTTGGGAAGGTCCTAGTATCCACTATCAGGCTACTCAGGACTTGGAATGGTATGATCCAGACGCTGCCACCACGGAGAATGGTACACTGGTGTTGACGTTGGATGCGTACAAGAATCACGATTTGTTTTACCGATCGGGCATGTTACAATCGTGGAACAAGCTGTGCTACACTCAGGGCTACATTGAAGTTTCCGCAAAGCTCCCCGGTTATGGTAACATTCAAGGTCTGTGGCCCGGTATCTGGAGTTCTGGCAACTTGGGTCGTCCCGGGTACATGGCCACGACCGAAGGCGTTTGGCCATATAGCTATGACTCGTGCGACGCGGGCATTACACCGAATCAATCCTCGCCGGATGGTATTTCGTATCTGCCCGGTCAGAAATTGAACAGCTGTACGTGCCCTGGTCATGATCATCCAAACGAAGGTGTCGGAAGAGGATGTCCGGAAATCGATTTATTGGAAGGTGAGATTGGGGAACTTGGTGATTCGGGCAAAAAGCTCGGTATGGCATCCCAGTCGTTACAATTGGCTCCGTTCGATATCTGGTACTATCCAAACTACGACTATATTGAGATTCACAACATGTCTGTCACGGCCATGAACACGTATACCGGTGGTCCATTGCAACAAGCGCTGTCTGCAGTCACCACCTTGAACACGGATTGGTACGAACAGGGCGATCATCCATCCTATCAGTCGTATGGATACGAGTTGATCAGCGATGAAGGAGACGAGTCCTACTTGCGATGGTTTGTCGGCCAAGATCCAACCTTCACTGTGTACGCACCTTCGCTCTACGAAAACGGAAACATTGGCAAGCGATTGCTATCTAAAGAACCAATGAGCATTGTTCTCAACTTGGGTATTTCCAACAGTTGGACATATATCGACTGGCCAAGCTTGGTGTGGCCATCCAAGATGAGAATCGACTACGTTCGAATCTATCAACCAGAGGACAAAAAATCCATCACCTGCGACCCGAAGGGCTACCCAACCTACGATTACATTCAGGACCATTTGAATGCATACTCGAATGCTAATCTTACCTCGTGGGAAATGGCAGGCTATAAATTCCCACCAAACAAACTGACGTCTGATTGTTAAAAACTTATTTTGAATAGCATGTTTTTTTTTTAATAAAAGTTTTTGTTAATTACTAGTACTTGCAGTCGCTTCTCATGTCTCGGAAGCGCCATGCGATCAGCTGAATTCGCGATGTGTCACCCACCGGCCAAGTCGGGCGCGGCGGCCGGCCCCACACGAAAAGGGTTAATTACTAAGCACCTGCCAAAGAGCAATAAATCGGGGCCATCCGAACCCGGACCGGTCAAAAATATATAGCATCAAAACTATATATTTTGTCAGCTTCCACGACTCAACCATCGTTTTTGCAACCAAAATGTTATCAGGATTCAGAAATACACTACTAAGATCGTCATATCGAGCCATGACGAGGCCAGCGCCAGCTATGCTTCGTCCAGCTCCAATGCTGCGAAGATCCATGTTCATCCAGACCTCGACCACGCCAAATGACGATGCGTTGAAATTCCTTCCATCACAGCCTATTCTTGGGGACACAACCGCCACCGTCGAGTTTGTCAGTGGTAGAGAAGCCTACAGCTCTCCGTTGGCTAGAAAGCTCTTTGCATTAGACGGTGTTCGATCTGTCATGTTTGGCCCAGACTTTATCACTGTCGAAAAGGCCAATGAAGAACCTTGGGTTGTGCTCAAGCCAGAGATCTTTTCTATTCTAACCGAACATCTGTCGTCGGGTGCTCCCATTCTGATGGAAGGTGCCGAAGCCGCAGCCGACACTGCACCAAGCGAAGACGATTCGGAGGTTGTCTCCATGATCAAGGAGCTCATCGACACCAGAATTCGTCCAGCCATCCAGGAAGATGGCGGTGACCTGCAATTCAGAGGCTTCACCGACGACGGAATTGTCAAGGTGAAGCTTCAAGGTGCCTGTCGATCGTGCGAGTCCTCCTCAGTGACCCTTACCAATGGTATTGAGTCCATGTTGATGCATTATGTCGAAGAAGTCAACGGTATCGAGCAGGTGCTTGATCCTGAGGAGGAAATCGCAATGCAGGAGTTCAACAAGCTCGAGGAGAAGCTGGAGAACAAGAACAAGCAGGAGGAGTCTGAGGAAGCCGCTCCTGCCTTGTAACTTTTTTATATAATTAATAAAAGTGGATGACTAAGTAGTAACTGGCTCCGGCGGCTTCAAAAGATAGCTTCGCTTCGCGGAGAGGTCCAGTGCTTTTGCTTCTTTTCTAGAAAAGAAGGCCGCCCGCAGGGCACAGGCGACCCCTGGAGGGTTCTAGTGTGCCTCCGGCGGCTTCTTTTTTTCTCCGAAAAAGAAGCAAAAAAAAGGTAGCTCCGCTTCGCAGAGAGGTTCAGTGCGTTTAGGAATCGTGGGATCGTTGTTGTTCATAGCTACATCATTCTACTAGGTACACTCTCGCACTTTTTTTTGTCGTTCGTTTTTCATTTGCTGTTGTTCGACAGATACTCCATGTAGGCGTCGTACGCTTGCTGGATGTGCTTCTTGAGGACGGGTTCGTCATCGATCCACTTGAGAAGCGCTTCGTTGTCATGATCTAACAGCATGCCGGTGATCTTGCCCGCCAACTCCACGTTCTGACCAACGGCCGAGTGCTGCTGAACTTTTGGATAAATAGCCTCACCAATGATCTGTTTCTCTGCTGCAGCATTAGGCGCCGACGCAACGGCTGCACTCAGAGTGGATCCGAACGGTGGCTGCTGGTTGTTTTTCTGGTTATTCTTCTTGTAGCCGTTGTTGTTCTTGCCGCCATTCATGCCGAGCTTGGGCGAGTACTTGTTCATCTTCTGGTTCGGGGCCTGGTTGTTCCATCGTCCCTGGAACTGCGGCGATTGCGCTTGTTGGTTAGGAGGCATTTGCTGCTGTTGATGCTGCTGCTGTTGGCGCGGATTCATGCCAAACGTGTGTGGCGGAGGCGGTGGACCCTGGGGCCCTGGTGGTATAGGATAGTAGAACGGAGGCATGAAGGGCGCTGCCGGGTTGCCCAATGGCGCATAGCCTCTTAGATGGGGCGGGAAGGCAGCAGCAGCTGCGGCCGCAGCAGCGGCTGCAGCATGTGGGTTGCCTCTCATGAAGGGGGGCTGATTCTTCATGAAGCCTCCCGGCCCGCTGCCCAGGACGGGCGATCTGGCGGCCAAATCAAACATGTCCCGTCTGTTGTCCTTACGCTGGGCAAGGTTGACGTAGATCTGCTTGCCCTTGAGTTCGGACTCATGCATTTCAGAGATTGCCTTTCGGGCCTCCTCCGGGGTGGAGAAGCAAACAAAGCCAAATCCGCGCGATTGGCCATTGTCGTCCGTCATGATCTTGGCCGAGGTGATGGTGCCAAAGGGCGCGAAGGCCTGCTTGAGCGCCTCGTCGTCGATGGACGCATCGAGGTACTTGATGTAGAGGTTAGTGCCTTGGTATTTTGTCAGCCGCTCGATGCGGGCCACTTCCTGCTGCTGACGCAGCTCTTCCATGCGTTCGTATTTTTTCTGTGCGCGGGAAACGTAGAGGGGCTTTCCGTGGAGCTCATAGTCGTTGAGCTGTTCGACCGCCCGGACGGCGTTTTCGTGGGCCTCGTAGTTGACGAAGCCAAAGCCCCTCGAGAGGCCGTCATTGTCGAGCGGCAGGGAGAGGGAGACGATTGGGCCGAACGGGGCAAACAGGTTGCGGAACTCCTCTTCGGTGACCTTGGGATCAATATTTTTGATGTAGAGGTTGGTGTAGTTTGCCTTCATTTCCTCGAGCCGATGCATACGCTCCCGCTTAGGGATGTGGCGTGAGACGTGGACCTGTCTATCGTTCATGAGCACGCCGTTCATGCGGTCAATGGCTCTGTCCGCTGCGGTAGGGTCGTCAAAGAGCACGTAGCCAAAGCCGCGGGATAGGCCAAAGTCGTCGGTCGCAATCTTGCACGACGAGATGTTGCCGAAGGCCGAGAAGGTGTCGTAGAGGGCCTTGGAGTCGATGGCCGGGTCTAGATTTTTGATGAAGATGTTGCCGCTCTGGTTGTGCTTTCGCAACGCCGGATCCTTCTGGAACTTCATTACCCGCACGGGCTTGCCATCCATGTATTTGAGCTTTGCGTCTGCTGCCAGCGCGCGCTCTGCGTCGGCCGGGGTGTTGTAGTTGACGAATGCATAGCCGAGCGATTTTTTGGTCAGGTTATCCTTTGCTACCCGGATGGACTTGATGGCCCCGAATTGCGAGAACAATTCAAACAGATGGGCCTCTGTCACGGTCAGCTCCAGGTCCCCGACGTACAGGGAGCAGTCTTCTGAGGAGAGCGAGGAGGCCTCTTCGTCGTCATGAGCGGACGAAATTGTGGTGTTGGTGGTAGGGGTCTTTGAGCTGCTCTCCCCCTCCTCCACCGAGCTGCTTGCGGCGGCAGCAGTGTCGTCGTCTCTTATGCTCATGTCCTTCATGTCTCTTGTGGTGCGGTCCATTTCCTGCTGCTGTTTCGAAGTCATGACGTGTGCGTGGCCAGGCGAATAGAGAAAAAAAATTAGGGGGACGGGGTTTTTTTTTTTTTTTTTTTTTCCTTCTCTTTAGGTCCGTTCTTATTGGGTTGTGTCTGGAAGGAACGCTGCTGAGGTGGTGGAAAATGACAGAACTTTTTTTTGAGCGGTGTACGACAACAAGACACCACAACAAAAAAGAAAAAAATTGAGACTGGCCACACGGTCTCACACAGACAGAGTAATAAAATACGCACAAATGCCGCTACGGGAGAGGACTATTTAATTGGCCCCAGCTAGGGCCAGAGCCAGAGCTGCTGCTGGTGTCGGACGTCCTTCCGGACCCATGTTGCTGCAGCGTCCTCCTTCTGGGCGACCTTCCTACAACGGCGGTGCGTCACCGGGTAATTCCGCAACCCAAAATATACGCTTCACCACTACCACGACAAGTATGCTCAGAGGACGGCCGTATTCGACGCTGCTGCCGCGGAGACAGGTCCTGGAGACGCTGCCCAAGACGTGGACGCTGTGCGAGAACAGCACGCACATCTCGCGGCGGTACCGGTTTAAGGGCTTTATGGTCGCGTGGGTGAGTAGCCGCAGCGGTGGTTGCTCCGCCGAAGCTAATTAGTTCCGTTTAGAGTTTCCTGACTCAAGTGGCCATGCACAGTCACCTCAAGGCCCATCACCCAATCATCCGCAACGTAAGAAGAAGCAGTGCTGCGTGTCTTGTTGTCTGCTGACGCCGTCCTTTTCTAGCAATACAACGTTGTGGATCTGACCCTCCACACCGACGACGCGGGCGGGCTGACCGAGAAGGATCTGGCCATGGCCAAGCGCTTCGACAAGATGTATTCCATGTACGAGCAGTGAGTTCAGCTGCAACCGGCAAGATATTATTCTTCGGATCAGTCCGAGTCTCCGAGCAGCAGAGCTGCTGGAAGCCACCGGAGACACTAGAATCCTCCGGAGGTTGCCTATGCCCTGCGGGCGGCCTTCTTTTCTAGAAAAGAAGCAAAAGCACTGGCCTACTCTCCGCGAAGCGGAGCTACCTTTTTTTGCTTCTTTTTCGGAGAAAAAAAGAAGCCGCCGGAGGCACGCTAGAACCCTCCGGGGGTTGCGAAAAGAAGCAAAAAGCACTGTCTATCGGGGCCGTGTTCTTCGTTTCGAACCTGGGGTGAAGAAAAGAAGGGTGTTCCGTTTTGGGAAATATTATTTGGGGCGCATCTCGGCGTCTAATTCGGGTTATAAAAAGGGACCGGTTCCCACTTTTTTTTCCTTCTCTTCTTCTCTCCCCAGAGACGGTGGCACGTCTCTCAACTGGTCCCCAAGGGCTCCCTGCACACACTACCGCGCAGTCTTCGGACAATTTTCTTAGTACGTTGCAGCGTCCGGCAGGATCAGCGAGATGTGCCACTGTCGCTGGCGATAGAGCCTCCGGTTGATCCTGACCTTGTGCACACACAGCCGCTGCCGTCTTCGGACACCAATTCTTGTCCCTGTGCATCTGTGATGGATGGCCATCGGTTCGCATCGCGCCCTCGTCGACTGGGTCCGTTTTTGGGTAAGTGTGTCGTAACTGACGTTCTAGCGCTTAACTACACAGCTGACAATTGTGGGGATGCCAGCCTAGCAGAGCTTGGTCTAAGGTCTGCGTGGCATAACTGTCCAGCGGTGGTTACACTACGCTCCGGAAGGGGTGTATGTCCTGAAAGCAGCCTTCTTTTCTAGAAGAGAAGCAAGAGCACTGGTGAACACACCTCTCCGCGAAGCGGAGCTACCTTTTTTGCTTCTTTTCGGAGAAAAAAGAAGCCGCCGGAGGCACTAGAACCCTCCGGGGGTGAGAGTGCCCTGCAGGCGGCCTTCTTTTCTAGAAAAGAAGCAAAAGCAGCGGTCAATGGCCTCGCAGAGCTACCTTTTTTTGCTTCTTTTTCGGAGAAAAAAAGAAGCCGCCGGAGGCAACCACGCACCATTGGGTGTAGTTGATGCAAATAGCTTCTTTTCCGCAGAAGAAGCCAAAGCGCTAGCCAACTGATATCGTCCTAGGCCGCAGAGGGCGCTGTGGAGACGCTGCGAGGGTCGGCCCCGGCGGGCCGACGTCCCAGCGCCCCCCTGAGAACGGACGCCGTGAGCAGGTATTATTTGACACAACACAGAAAATAATAATCATAGAGCATGGTCGCATCGGCAATCTTCTTCCTGGACAGCCAGGGAAATGAGTTGCTGGCGAGAAACTATAGGGGCGACATCCCCATGTCGACGGTGGAGAATTTCCCGATGCTGCTGCTTAAGGAGACGACGCCGACCCCGTGCATAACCTACGAGGGGATCAACTACATCTACATCACCATCAACAATATTTATATCCTGGTCCTGTCGAAGCACAACTCAGACGCCGGGTCAATCCTGCTCTTCCTGCACCACATCGTCAAGGTGTTCAAGGAATACTTCAAGCATGTCGAGGAGGAGTCCATCCGCGACAACTATGTTGTGATCTACGAGCTCCTGGACGAGATGATGGACTTTGGCCATCCGCAAATCACAGACTCCAAGGTCCTCCAGGAGTACATCACCCAGGAGAGTCACGAGCTCGACGACCAGGCCCGTGCGTCTGCCATTGTGACCAACACAATCTCGTGGCGGCCGGAAGGTATTTTTTACAAAAAGAACGAGCTCTTCTTGGATGTCATTGAGTCGTACAACTGTACACTGTCGTCTGACGGCTCAGTCGTCAGCAACGAAATTATTGGGAAAATTAATTGTTGTGCCTATCTCTCCGGGATGCCCATTCTCAAGCTCGGTCTCAATGACGGCGAAAAGAAGCCGCCTCAACAACAACAAGCTATCGCTAACAATGACAATAATAACGAACAGACTACCGCGGCACCCGCCAGGGCAAGGAAGGGCAAATATGTCAACCTCGAGGACATGAAGTTCCATCAATGCGTGCAGTTGGATGAATTTGAAAAAAGTCGCACAATCACATTCACTCCGCCAGATGGCAACTTTGAGTTGTTAACCTATCGGGTCCGCGATGTGCATGCGAGACCGTTGTTCCTGGTCACAACTGATATTGATGTGCGGTCCCATTCCAGAGTAATTGTGTCGGTCAGGGCCAGGTCTCAGTACAAAAAGCGCTCTGTGGGAAATGTCGAGATCGCCATTCCAGTGCCGCCAGACGCTGACTCGCCAAAGTTCAAAGCTCAGGTGGGCACTGTGGTCTATGCACCTGAGCGAAATGCAATTTTATGGAAAATCAAGCAATTCACCGGTGGTAAGGACGTCTCCATGACCGCCCAGCTGCAACTTTCCTCCATTGATGAAGAAGATGACGATAGAAGTGACTCAACCTGGGCCTACCGTAATAACAAGGTGATTTCAAAGCAGCCGGTCAGTGTCAAGTTTGAAATTCCGTACTTGGCAGTTTCTGGACTTCAAGTCCGTTATTTGAAGGTCACGGAACCAAACCTGCGCTACCAGAGCTTGCCCTGGGTGAGATATTTGACCCAAAGTGACGACTACTCCATTAGACTCCCTGCAAAGTAACTGCTAATACTAATTATCATTTTTTTTTTTTAAGATTATGATTGAAAAACTTCCATGGGGCCGTTTGACATTACTACGGTTTGCACTGGATTTACACATAATCACATAAACGCATCGTTAATTATCAACGTCTCTATATTCCTCATTCGTCTCACTTTTGAGGTCACCCAGTATCCCAATCTGCTGGGAGATGCTATTCTGCCCTTCTATAACTTTGGCCTCCCATCGCTTATAAATGGAATGTTCACACTGGGCAATTGCTTTTCTGGCCTCCTCCTTCGCCTCCTGTTTGAACTCGCCGACGGATTTTTGCCAGCTTCGCTGCAGATTTCTGAACCCTAAAACGGCGCCCAATCCCATGACCGCTCCCATAGAATACAGAGAGTAATCATAAAAATACATTCCCAATGCGGAAACTAAAAAGGTTGGCAATTGCATACCAAAGAGTACAGTGGCAAGAGACTTCATGCCATCATTGTGGAGCCTAACTGCAGCATCGTCCAACAATTTCTGTCGCGATTGAGGTATAAACTCGGTCTTGACAAGCTCTGGCACGTAGTCACAATCAACCACTTGTAATGCTTCTGGGAAATTGTGTCGAGCAGCAAAGGAATCAATCCTGCCCAAAAGATATTCCAGCTTGGCGTCGCATTCGGTCAAATAATCTCGGTGCAGAACATCCGACAAGCTGTCATAAATATCATCTACTCTGAAGTACAACTTGTACCATGGAATGGTTTTCTTGGACCACCTCTCGATACCATTAGACAACTTGCCCTGTAGCTCTTGGTGCGCGTCTCGGGACCAGTTTGCTCGTAGCCGCCTCATTGAGTCAGACTCTCGGGCCACTGTCTCAGCCAACTCATCTTCACTGGTCGGTGCGACTATCTTTTCGCATGTAGAGACAATTGACCCTAAAAGTCTCTTTTCAGCCAGTCGAGGTGGACTGAATATAATATCTTCAAGTTCTTTAATTCGTGATTGCCTCAATAACTTGGTGTATCGAGAAATATTAGCTGGTGACTGTGCTAGCAATTCAATTCCTTTGATTGCTGATTCCGATGAAAGAAGAATTACCTTTGAATCAATCTTCTGACCAGTGGCCTCTTGATTCAGCAGCTCATTACTTGGCGGCACGTCAATTGCCAACACCCGGGGGAAATGTGTGTCGATTGGTGATGTCAACGCTTCTTGCATATTAGAACTTAAAAACACATGGTAATGGCACGAGTCCAAGTGTTCAACGGAATCTTTTTCTGAATTTACCTCCATGATTTCTGTAGTTTTGGAATTTTCAACTTCTTTAAATGGCACAGGAAACTCAATTAGCGAATTGTGAGCTATTATCTGGTTGTCAAAGGTGGGCGAATACTTTATTATAGCGTCTTTAGCCAACAGTCGACTTTGAAATGCCTCGTACCAGGTTTGGTCGGATGCCAATGGATCGGCCAAAACTGCTTCCAACACGCTACTGACTTCGGTTCTATGACATTTGAAAGGAATCACGCCTATCCTCACTTTGCCTGTCTTACATAGGTTGATATAACTGTCAATCCGGGCATGCAATCGGTATCTATCCGGGTAATGCTTTTTGACTGCTTTTAACGTCTGCAATAATTTTTCTCCAGTATTAGTCTCTTCGGTACTGTATAATTTGATGAAAACGTTTGGTTTGGTATTGGGGATGATCCTATGGCGACATATGATGGTCGCTCGTCCACCCAGTGCTCGTATCATGAGAATTATTACGGGTTCTTCTGAGACCCTGTATCACTTGCAAGTCTAGTGAATTCTACTGCTCACATTTGAGCCAATAAACAAGATGGAGCTGGGGTTCGGTCATCCGAGGTCGGAGGACCGGGGTTTTTTTTTTTTTTTTAAATCAGTTGTGGCAATTAACCAGCTAAACCGCAGTTGGCTAATTGTTAAATAAACACTGTTTGTCTACCTTCAATATATCGACATCTAGGAATTGGTATTATGCCGCAAGAACTGTTCGGCGTATGTTCCTATGCACCTAGGCGACTGAAAATGTTAGCCTGGTAACCATGTGGATTAACCACACTTCAACTTTTTTGTACAAAATTCCCGTATTTGTAATATGATTCCATCATCCAGCACATTCATACCTTTATCAGGATATGCAATGCGTTATCGGTTGAGCCAGACCGTTGTGGGGATCAGGTTACCGGATTGGGTATTCCGGTCCCTGAATTGCAGCCACTCAGTCTAAATGATATAAATCCCCATCTGGAATCTCCAAAGGCACGGATCTGGCCATTAGTAAATGTATTTGGAGGTATTATTAGCAAACACTAATCTTCCGACCTCAGTTGGAGGTTTGGCGGCTCTTGGTTCTGTCTTGATCGTGCTCACTGTCTATTTACTCAGAGTATTTTCCACCATAAATACAAAACACCCACCTGAAGGGAAACTGGCCCCTCCAATTGAAGAATCAAAGCATGGACGAAAGTTCGGATACTGGAAACCAGAAAATTTCAGGCCTCCAACTCCTCCGCCTTTTCCAGACTGGTCGGTGCAAACGACAAAACCATTACCTTATCGTCCATTTAAGCACAATTATTTTGTGACAATGGGAATAAGGTCTATGAACTGGGACGACTGGATTGAGCTTGATAACCAGTGGGATTATTTCCATGATAGAAAGCTCAAACGCCTCGCACAAGAAAACGCACAAGAGCTATATCAAGTGGATCCAGTGGCATGGGATGCGGCAGAAGAATTGGTGGAATGTCTTATCGACTATCTGCCAAATAGGTATCCAACAATGTTCCAAAAAACTAACAACGGCATCTATAATAAGCATACACGTGAAGATTTCGACACCACCTCACGTCCATGGGTAGAAAACCCAATGGCAATTGCTGCCAAATTAGTCCAGGATGATTTGGCTATTATGATTGAGGGGAAAGATGGCCACTACTATCTCAAGGCAGGTGCCATATTGTTAGCCGGCTTTTGGAGGTTGAAGGATAAAATCCATCTCCCTCTTAGAGAGATCCATACATCTGGTGAAGTGCCGAAGTATCGAGAGAAACTTCAATCATCGATGGAAAAATTCTTCGTGCGGTTGCGACCGGAAC
Organism: Blastobotrys chiropterorum; assembly: GCA_030570055.1. Lineage (NCBI taxonomy): Eukaryota > Fungi > Ascomycota > Dipodascomycetes > Dipodascales > Trichomonascaceae > Blastobotrys > Blastobotrys chiropterorum. The sequence goes on from JAJLUK010000076.1 coordinate 12,378, forward strand.
ACCCCGTAGTAAGGAATAATTATTTTATCCAAACTGATGATGATTTGGCGTGGTCTCATGCCATTGGACCAGAAAGTTCAGATAAAATTGGATGGTATACAGCCAATGAGGTTGACGATCCTGAGGTATTAAAATTCAGATCGGAGAGGCAGTCTCTACGAAGATTACCACGGAGCGGTGGCATAGTGTTCACCATAAGAACTTATTTACTGCCGATCAAAGAATTGGTCCACGAACCATACGTACCTGGCCGTTTATATGATGGAATCATGGCTTGGGATGGAGATGTTGCGGCATACAAAGGATTGGAAAAATATCGAGAATCCTTATTACCATTCTTGCAAAAACACCACCAGCGGCAGATTGATGAGGGGACTATCACACAACCAGAGAAACCAAGCTATCCTTTTTAATTGAATAATGGAACGTATAATGTTGTATTTATCAATGGTTGCTATGCATATAATTACGGCCAAGGCGTTGAACACGTTTGTATTCTTGGCCATATATGGACAAACAACTCGCTCAACCCATTCCACAACCGAGCAAAAAATCTCCTCATGCTTTTTCACAACAAAATTCCACTATACCAGTTACCCATTGAAATTTTTGCGATCATTGGGGATTTTTGTGATCAAAAGTCATTACTCGTGTTCCGACTTACTAGCCGTTTCGTCAATGAGGCTACGACTTCCATAGTCTGGAGGAACCTACAGATTAATAATAATAATGAAAGATATAAGCCGGTTGCTTATGCTGAATGTTGCACAACTTTTGCCAACAGACGTGTAGAAAATTATCCCTATTCCACACACCATCGCTGTCCTCGAAGGTGCGTGTCCGTACCCAACGTAAGTGAACTGTTTAGTGAAGCAAGACTCCCAATAATCTGGAGGTCATTGAAAAGGGTTAAAACAATAACTTTCAATCTTGGTTCGATTGAATGGGATGGTGATATTGGAGAGGTTGTGGATCTTGAGTCAGTTAAAACGTTATCATGGTTGTGTCCACAGGTAAGTACCGTTGAAATTTGTGTGATTTACAGCTCTACAATTGTGGACAAAAGAATTAGGGTCCTTATCAAGTGTCTATCAGACAACTTTCCATTAGCACATCTTGACCTGGATTTGGAGTACATGGGTCCAACACGGGCACAAATATCATTGGCACTGGCTTATATGTACAGGCTCAGGTCAGTTGCATTGTCATTGCCCGAATACCTGATAACTAATTTGTTAAAATATTCAAAGCTACCAGAAACAGTTGAGTCCCTATTTCTACACGGGATTGGCCATTTTCGGGATATTCTAGATCCTACGAGCATGATCCAGTTTACTGATAGAGCGAATAAGCTGGAAAACTTGATGATAATGAACCTGCCCTTTTACCCAGAGGAAATAACAGCGATTCCTTCAACGGTAATGCATCTGCGTGTAATATTTTTGACATATCATGCAGGGTTCAATCCTATAGAATTAAAGGAGACGTGTTCCCGGTCTCATTTTACTTTACCCGAACTCGTGGCCTTACAGACCGACTCGATATTTTACTTCATTTCTCATAGAATAGCACTTCCCAAACTGAGAATACTGGATTGTGCACGGTTTTATCCTGGTGCAGATGAGAGTGCCTCGCTCAAGCAGATTATTAGAAAGTTTTTTGAGGGTGCGCAAAACTTGAAAAAGTTAGCCTGCCCACTGACGAATGCTTTGATAGACGCTGTATTAATTTGTGGAAGGACTCTCGAATCATTAGTATTGTCAGTAGACGATACTCGGAGCTATGGGAAAGTTGGTCTTTTTAGAACAGTGTCGAGCATCTTCACCCATTGTAGATCTCTAAGATTCGTATTCATCAAGTTTCAGCATGGTTTTCCTTTTGATGAAGTTGAACCGTTCTCACGCGAGGTTGTAACAATTTGTCCGACGCTTGATCAGTTCTACATCTGTGCTCCAGTCAACGAATCCCTCTGCAGCAATTCTTACTTTACATACATCAACGATCCGTGGCTATTCGATGGCTACTCAAATATTTACTTGCAGGAGGGTAATCATCGAACGTCGGAGTTAGCCGTTATTCAAGTGGACGTGCAAAAAGCGAAAGCAGCAGGTTATGGGTCATCAAATCCCCTCCTCGCGCCGAACCTTTTCAAAGACAGACACTACTAATAGTGTTAGAATCTAAACTTGAAGCGTAAATCTCGAATTGGGTTTTCTGCTTTCTGTCAACCACAGCTACGGCAACTGTATTTATCCTCACCAAGTTTGTGTCCGCCGCAGTTAATATCCAAATACGGTGAGAGTGCCTGCAGATCAGTGCGCGAAGCTTTATATGTTGAATAAGAATGGAGGCAACAATGAGCCAAAGAGGGGAAAACCCAAACCATGCGGAGATAAGGGGTGAGAAGCGTCATGCTTCAAATAATGAATTCGGAAGGGGGGAAAACAACTGCCAAAAGGAGAAAAAAGGACGCCGGGAAGACAGGACCTGTTGAACTTTTTCAACCTCTGGCACTAAACGAATTTTCTTGCTCTGCTGAAAAAGCTGAACTCTATAAACTCGTTGATCAAGTCACGCCTGCTCAATTAGCTAAACTTGCAGAATTGGCTGAAGTGGCTCAACCTGGTAGTGTAAGGGACAGGTGTTTGCAGCAGCGCTTAGGTGCCTCAAATCTGCTCAGATATTTGAAGGGAGAAATTGGTCTGCCAAAGTACGGAGGGGCGGATTGGACTTTCAATACAACCAAAAAACTTGGGACTGTGGTTACAACCGGAGAAAATTCAAACTCAAAAAAGCAGCCTAGCCTTTGGATTGATCATCTTACTGGTGAATGGGATGACGAATGGGTGGAGAATGAGACGTATTTGAAGCAGCAGACGTCTGCGGAGGCGATGGCCGTCATGGACGATGTTATGCGGACGTTGGCTTATGAGAGAAAAGCTGATGAAGCTGACTGTGACTTTATAACTAAATTATTACGCGGGAAACTGACTAACTATCGGTTTGATTCTCATAGTTATAAAGATTGGAGTATTGTGGAACGCGAGTTAGTAGAACAGTCTATTTACTGTATTCTCCCCGAAGTCATTCAATATGTTAGTGATAATGGAAGAATTTGATTTGAAAAAAGGAAATGCTTCTCCTTCATTCAGGGAAGAACAAATGCTAGGGGGAATGTTCTTCACGGCTCACGGGATTGCAAAGGAGACCCAATTGATTTCAGCGTTGGATCATTAGTGTCTCGCGACAGTTTCCTAACTCCAGCACTATTGGTACAGTTTGTTTTTCAAACGCATTCCAAGGATTACCCTGCCAAACCTAGTGTGTAATTAAGGCACAGTCAATTTGTTATTGCGTTTTCCTTATTGAAACCTTGGACCTGGGGAGATTCCTCGAAAAGTCGAATGGGAGGGAACAGGCGTTTATCTGCGCGCGTTTATATTGAGCAGTATTTCTTACAACCAGAATAATTCAACCTGTCCGAGAGTTACAATGTTGCCGTCAAATGTGAAGCACCATTAAGAGTAGCGTTATATCGCCTGCTATGCACTCTTCCAAGCGCCAAACCTTTCAACTTCCACTTTATGTCAACAGTTGATTGGTACTACACATGTCCGTATGCATATGGGCCCCTTTCAAGATCTTTTTTCAGAATTATCAAGTATACCACGGGAATGTTTGTACACACCTTACCACAACAAAAACCCGGCTTATGTCGCATATGCACACCTTATGCAACGTGATAGTTCTAGAAGCTTCGTCCAAGCCGCGCCCTTATTTTGTTTAAAATTACGTGCCAATGTAGATATTATATTAGTATGTGCCACGAAAAAATATTATCGATGTCATATATGACGTCATCGTCTAGAACGAGAAGGCTACCAGAGGTAAGACCAACGTTTCTGGTTTCTGCCACTTTATCAACTGCCTATTCAAGCTGCATGTCTCAGACATGCAGCTAGATATGGATAATTTTCAGTTTTCCCGACGCCGATGGCCGGTGACCTGTGCGCACACCGGATAAACTTTCTACGACAACGGCTTTCTTCCCTCTTTTCTTTTTTTGGTTTTGATTTTTTTTTTTTTTTTTTTTCTTCGCTGACCTAAACTTTTGAAATTAACATATTCATATATAAGGACAAGGCGAGGCGCCGTTTCAGTCAGCGCAACGATTGATGCTATACTGAGATAAATGAACAATGATGGCTGGACCCGAACGTTTACCGGCTGAAATCCTGATACTGGTCGCCGAGTATATATCAGATTTCAACGACTTAAAGAACCTCAGACTTGCAGGTGGATTATTATATGAAGTTGCAACTCCGTTGATTTGGAGAAATGTTTGCATTGATCTCAAAACCGACCCAAAATCAAACGGCGCTAGAGCGGTTACGTTTAATAGGTACAACTTGTATGATGTGTTCGTATCGCTGGACAGTGGCCAGGGGTACTTGTTAGAAAATGCGCTTTCATTTAGTAAAACGCTCGATATTTGTTTGGATACAAAAGATTTTGGGCGGCTCTCGGAATGTGAAGCCAACGTTGACAGCTTTGATGACGGTATTTTGGCATTAATACAACGCCTCAGCGTTTGTGCAAAAAATTTGAAAAGTGTAAACTTTCAAGCGGAAAACTGTTCGCGAAAGCGGATATCAAAATGGCTCAGTAATATATCAACCTACTTTTCAAGAGCCGAGAATAATGTTACCATTTCGGGTTGGACGCCGCTAGATAATATGTTCCTGGAAAGCGCATTACTCTCAAACACCAAGAGTCTGACCCTGAACTTGAGTAATGGAAGCTTATTGTCAATGATTCCCCATGGTAAGGCTTCGGGTCAATTGAAATCGCTCACGCTATTTAATTACGGTTGGTTAACACTTGATCTCGACACTCTGTCCCAGTTTCTGTCAAATTGCAAAAATCTGCAGCATCTTTATACGAATATTGTACCAGAGCCTTTTAGCTTGGACTGGGTCCCACCAACCGTCACATCCCTGCATACAGAAGTTTCTATCCCATGGCATCATCCTCACAGCACGATAATACCGGAAAACCACCAGCGACATGTAACCTCACTGCCAAATATCAAGTCGTTAACGGTTTATACAAATTCTGAAAAAATTTTTGAATTTGTGGTAATGAAGAATTTGACTGGGTTAACATTGTTCCTCGACCATGAGGTGAAAGAGCGAAACTATAACTGGGCGGAAGGCTTGAACGACTATTTATTTTCACGAAGTACTAAACTGGATCACTTGTATTGCGAGGCTCATACAGTGGGCCAGTTGCTAGAGAAATGCGGTGCGGGGCTAATGGCATTGAAAATTGATTGTGCCGAGGACGCACCCACAGAAGTTTTATTGGCAAGCATTGAAAAGACGTTTGCCAATTGTCCGAATTTAAAATGTCTGACCTTGGTGATGTGCAAACCTTTACAACTACAACTATTTATTGAGCGGATAACCGCTGTTTGCCGCTCGCTGCAAACTCTTTATTTTATTGATTTTAGAGGAGCGCAAAAGCGTCTCCCTAATTATGTGACTGATATTACGATGGAAAAAGAGGCGGAAGACGATCATTTTAAGACTCCCGTCAACTGGTTTTCCTTCAAAATTGATTTGGGTGTTTGGGACCAACACTCTCAACGTCCTCACCGCCACCACAAAACTTTTTCCAATGGCAATAGATGAGAAACGGAGAGCTGAAATCTTACGAGGAATCGAGGCTCTGGAGCGGCAGGAGGCTGCGGAAAATAGCCAAAGTAATAATGATACTAACGTAAAAACTACTACTACCACCGAAAGCAATGCTGGTACTCCGGCGGTGGCCACCAAGCCTGCTACGGACATTACGGCGGAGACGGTTGTCCGAACAAACCGCAGAGCTGCTGGCAGTCGAGCCATAATTGTGAATAAGAAAAGACAAGAGAAGAATCCTGTGATGGACTACTTGAAGAAGCAAGTGCGGATAGACTATAACAGTGATATTAAGCCGGACTTTGTAACTGGGATTAACAACTGCGTGCTCTTCTTGGCGTTGGACTACCATTCATTGCACGATGAATATGTGAACCTGCGGATGCAGAAAATTGGAAATGATTATGACCTGAGGATTCTCATGGTAATGATTCCAAAGGACTATCCGGAGACGAAAATGTCAGATGGTCTGAAGGATCTCACGAAGCGCTGCATTTTGTTCGGGTACACACTCATTGTAGTATGGAGTAATGAAGAGGCGGCAAGGTATCTGGCCTTTTTGAAGACCCAAGAGAATGCCGCGCCAACTCAAATCCAGGGGCAGAGCAAAGAAGATTATGAATCGCAATTACAGGACGTTGTCACCTGCGTTAAGAAAGTCAACAAGCAAAATGCCGACACGCTGATTAGAAAATTTTCCACATTTAAGAACGCTGTCCGATCCAAGGAATCCCAGATCACACCCATCCCGGGATGGAGCAATGATAAGGCCAAAAAGTTTAAAAGTGCCGTCACCGACCAGTTTATCGCAAACAAACAATACAAAATTGATAAACGGTAAAACTTTGCCACAGGATAAGCTCATCTGTTCTTTCTGCCATTTTATTTTATTTTTGGCATGCCTCTTTTAGCCATTCTTTTTGAGGGATATGACGCTGCCGTCAGCGCCGTGGACATGGTCAGAACTCGTCTTTCAGGGCGCAGTGGGCCTTCTTATGCATATCAACCAGTCGTTGTTCCTGGGAGGCGAAAGAATAACAGCGCGGTATATCTATCGCCGTATCAGTTCTCACCTTCCAATTCTCAAAGGCGCATGAACAGCTAAATTGAATTGCGGATGTATTTATGCTGATGAGAAAGTGTAGTTAGATATGCATACAGTGTATTTTGTCAAGACCTGGTTTTTTCCCTTACTCTTATTGGTGAAATGGGTGTCTCACGAACCATAGTCATTATGCAAAATCATTCTTCACGCCATTTTATTTGCCACAGCAAAATCATATAAATGAACCTCTTTGTTGGCGAATACACACGTTCATCTCCACTAGATACGTCGAACCAATATCAGGGTACGTTTGTGCGGGGATTCTATTAAAAACCACCCCACCTGTGCCCAGGTGGGGCAATCTGGGCAATCTTAGCATATATCCGAAAATTTCAGACACTGGTTGAACAAAAAAATAAGCCCAGCGCTAAGGGAACTTGCAAAGGACATTAAATATTCAGCTTTTTTCGATAAAAAAAAAAAAAATAGTCACATAAAACAAACTGTAAAAAAGTAATACGGCCAGGTGTGAGCAATCCAGTCCAGCTCAGCGGCATGCAGACTTACACGCCGTGCGTGGGACTGTGGTGGTGTGTGAGCAAATTTGACCCGGGTAGCGCCGAACCCGTTCCCAAAGGACCAAACCGATGCGGAGTTATATGAACCAACTTCCTCGCATCTCACTCTCCTCCCATCACAATGAGCACCAGACATCTCTCGATACTGAACAATCTTCGGAACTTCAAGATTCGTCCGTCTGTGTGGGACCGGGTCCCGTTCACCAGGCGAGCCGGCGTGCTGGTGATTCTCTATGATAACAAATGGGGTGACTTATCATGTCTGCTGACGATGAGAACACAAGAAATGACGTCCTTCTCGGGCCATGCTGCATTACCAGGTGGGAAGGCTGACACGCACTATGAGAGCCCGATGCAAATAGCACGACGAGAGACATTTGAAGAGATCGGCATCGCCCAGGACGACGCTAAGCTCGCTGAGCATGGCTACAAGATGGAATTTTTAACAACGTTACCTGCATATTTATCCGCCAATCTGTTGGCGGTCCGACCCTCGGTCGTATATCTGACTGGCGTGTGCCACCATCCCGTCACCGAGTTGCCACACATTCTCGAAAAAGCATATTTACCTTCGGAAGAGGTGGCTGAAGTTTTTTCTGCGCCCTTTGAAGACTTCCTGTCGAGCCGGCCCGAGTGGTATACGGGCAAGCGGGTGAACTGGAACGGGCTCAAGTCGAACCAGCATTGGTTCAAGACGATTCGAAAACGAAAGGAAGTCGGGGAGGTTGGCTGGTATAACGTGTGGGGGCTCACAGCCAACATTCTCATTGACTGTGCCCGGATAGCGTATCAGCGGGAACCGGACATGCCGCATCGCAAGCCGGGCCACACTGGCGATGAGGAGCTCATCCAAGCCCTCATCGACCACCACAACCTCGGCAAAGATCGGATCCGCGGCGAGTCGGTCAACGTTAACTTTGAGAAGCTCTTTGGCAAGCATTCGCCGCTGCTGGAGGCTCGAATGGCATAATTTATTTACAAATATATTCTAACACACATGCCTCGCAGAGCTACCTTTTTTTGCTTCTTTTTCGGAGAAAAAAGGAGGCTGCCGGAGGCACGACACCCGCTAGGACCTAGAATCCCGGCGGGCGAGTGTGCCCTGCGGGCGGCCTTCTTTTCTAGAAAAGAAGCAAAAGCACTGGTAAATGTAGAGCTACCATCGGAGGGGCATAAACGGCCGACCTTCTTTTCTAGAAGTCAAAATCAGCGGCTTATCCGGGTGTATTTCGGTTATTCGTTACAATACTACTACAGTCTACTTGCCAGCGTGTCCAGGGCCTTCTGGGTCTCGTTCTTGTCCTGCTTGATGAGCGACGACACCTGTCTAAACTGCTCGACGGAGGCATCGCCCATGGTCTCAAAGAGGAAGCTCTCGCTGGTGGTGACCACCGCTCCGGCCTCGGCGAGGCGACGCAATGCAATAGGCTTCTCTTCCTTGTTAGCGCTGGAGATGCCGTCAGCCAATAAATACACAGGATGGCCCGCCTTGAGCAGGTCGAGGGTGGTCTGGAGGACGCAGACATGCGATTCGATGCCGACCATAGCAACTGGCATGCCCGTAGGAAGCTTCTGGGCGATCTCGCACGTCATCATGGAGAACTTGGTCTTGTCTGTGTTGACAATGGCTCGGGACACATCCAGCTCGGAGACGGTGTTTCCGAGCTTGGCTCGACTCTGGGTGGTCACATACAGCGGCAGGTTGAGGATCTTGGAGGCTGAGATCATTCTGCGAGCCGTGGAGATGACTTCAGGATATCCAAAGATGGTGGAGCGGAACCTCTCCTGGATATCGCAAATAAATAGGGCAGGTCTCATTCGTAGTCCATGCATGTCGAATTCGTCTTTTTGGTGGTCTGGGGTCTGTTGGTTGGTGGACATTGTGGTGGATTCGTTTCGCTTTATATCGTGGGCTGGTGTGTTTCCCCGTGTAGAGAGTGATACAAGAGCAAGAGTTACCCCACGAATCCAAGTCACCTCCGATTCCCGCCCGAGCGCTGGGGTGTGCACACGCACCGGACTCCTCCGACGGTCCCCACCTTTAATCGATGTCAACTCAGGGCAGTTACCACCATTCGGCATGAGTTTTGGACCCTGTGATGCAAGTGGGGTTTTCTCCAGCCCGGATGGGGGGTCGGAGGCGGTTCGGTCGATGTATCGTTCAACCCCCCATTGGGTTCACCGCAGAGGGGCAGTGATGACTAGTCGACACTAAGGTTAGCGCATAGCTCTGGTGGTCCGCATACGATGTGCCGGAATTTCAGTGTAAGGGCTTTGAGGAGGCTGTAAGTCTCAACAGTTGATTCACTCTGCCTAACGCTCTAGCTGTGTCTAGGGCAAAGTACGAATGGGATAATTGCCTCCGGCGGCTTCTTTTTTCTCCGAAAAGAAGCAAAAAAGGGGGGGCTCGGCTTCGCCTCGAGGTTGGATTCACACGGCTTATCGCTATCACTTGGATCTGCGGAGGATTCTGCCACTTTAGGACAGCAGCTTAAAGTATGGTGCATAGCTTTTCTCCCCTTAAGGCGGAACATAAAAAGGCTATAAACTCCCGCTTTTCATTCTCTCTCGCTCACGGCGTATATTCAGATGCTTCTTGTATACGCTTCTCATGGATGACCAAGTCACCAACCCCGTGCCCCGTAACCGCGGTTCGAGGTTGTTTGGGTCAGTCGCAATCAAATTCCGAGAACCACTGTTTAATTTACACCTCTTCTCAGCACCTTGTCGCGCGGCCATTCGCCTGTGATGTCTTCTCTTTCCTCGTGCGGCCATGTGCGCCGGTGCTTTTGCTTCTTTTCTAGAAAAGAAGGCCGCCCGCAGGGCATTGGCGGCCCCCGGAGGGTTGAGTTCTCCCCTCTGGGTTTCTCCGCGAATATAAAGTGTGGGCCAGTACGACCACTGGTCAAATACGTCTGAGACGTACTCCTGACCTCTGTCACCTCTTCAGCGAAAAGAGACTAGCCTATCGGAGTCCGTCCATTGCGGGCCGTAATGGCGGGGGTGCTGACCCGCCTCCACTTCTACGGTGGCACAGACCCAAACTACAGCTCTACCCACCATGACACCAGCTCCTACGAAAGACACCACGCCTTCTGCGTATTGTGAAACGCCCCTGCTCCCTTCACCCTATTTATCGGCCAGGTTGGGATGTTCAGTACATCTCAAGCTGGAAAACACCCAGCCAAGTGGATCATTCAAGTCTCGAGGCATCGGGACGTTGGTGAAGCGAAGTGTGGAAGAGAAAGGCGCCAACTGCCATGTTTTCAGCTCTTCTTCCGGGAACGCCGGACTTGCCGCAGCATCTGCTGCAAAGATCTATAACCTACCGTGCACGGTGGTGGTGGCAAATAACACCAAAAAGCCCATGATGGACAGAATCCGCAGGGCCGGTGCGGAGGTCAAGGTGCACGGAGAACATTGGGCTCAAGCGGATGAATTTCTCCGCCAGACTGTGATGAAGGAAGTGGATCCAAATGTGACTCCGATTTACTGCCACCCATTCGACAATCCAGTCATTTGGGAAGGCGCGTCGTCGCTAGTTGACGAATTGAAGAAACAATGCCTTACGAAACCGGATGCTATTGTATTGGCTGTCGGTGGTGGCGGTCTCTACACAGGAGTTGCTCTGGGATTGGAAAATAACCCAGATTGGGCCGATGTTCCAGTGGTGGCAGTTGAAACTGAAGGTGCCAATAGCTTCAACTTGTCAGCAAAAGCAGGTAAACAAGTCAGGTTGGAGAGCCCGAAGAGCGTTGCGGCCAGTCTGTGCTCCACATATTGTCCGGAAAGAGCAGTGGAATACAGCAAGAAGATTCCGACATATCCCATCACCGTTACGGACCAACAGGCTGTGGATGCTGTAGTGGAATTTGCAGATGACCACAAGTTCCTCGTCGACGCAGCATGCGGGGCAGCATTAGCAGCAACTTATTGTAACGAGCTCCCTGTGGAACTTTCACCCGATTCTAACGTTGTGGTAGTTGTCTGTGGTGGCTCATCCACCAGTTTGGACATGCTCGATAGCTTCAGAACTGACAAGTTTTAGTGATCGTATTTAATATATATTTCTGATGTTTGACCGATTACAAATGTGTTAGTTTATACAATTTTTTATCTATGCAATAATGTCTATTCATGACCCCATTCTTTCAGCCGCCTACTGACAAATATCTCTCCAATAACTATTAGCGTCATTACCCACCAGGCAAGACCAATTACGCCGACCTTAACGCCCAAGGAATACAGGTTACCCAGTATAAACGGGCCTACACATCGAGCCGCTGAGGTGACAGAATGGGTGAGCCCGTGTACAGTACCTAGAACCTTTTTGCTAGGCGTTGCATTCGTGATCAGGACAGTCATTGGAGGTATTGCAAATGTCCTACCAATAACCGACAGGCCAGACATTAGAGTCGAAGCGAGAATTGGCAAGTAGTGCGGATTCTCTGGCAAGTAAGAAAGATATGGCATAAGGGCATAGCTCAGCGGGAATGCGAAAAGTGCAAGTCGATGAGTCATTGCATTCCCCAGCTTCGTGGCCACAGTTGGATAAACAGCAACCTGGACGACAATGCTGATAACTGCCAACAGAGCCACTATCACACCGATTGTGGTGGTAGGAAGTCCGAGCCCACCGTTGAAGACGATCCAATTTCGCACATTCTGGTTGATTGACGGGGTTGCCAAGAATAGCGGCAATAGTTGCATGAATGCAGGACAATGTAGCATCAAAATGACATGACATATTAATGTGATCTTGACAGGTCTAGTGATGATACTTCGGAGACTGGAGTTTTCATCATATGGATCATCAGTCTGTTGTTCAGCTGTTGTAGTGGTCTGCTCTGATATGGTAGACATTCCATCGTCTTCAAAGTCATCCTCATCCTCACCCGGTACAACTGCGTATTCATGTGAGCTACTGGTGAAGATAGATTTGATTTTTTCGCCCAACTTTAAAAACGGATCTGAACCAACTTTGAGCAGTACTTTCTCGCTTGTCCCTGTTTCCTTGACAAACAGCGTAATCAAGCTCACTGAAATCAGAGATAACGGAGCAGGAACAAGGTTGGGCAGGAGATAGGGGTATTTTTCAAACAACGTCGATCCTTCAAACAAAGATGGCATATTCTCGACTGGATTTGCTAACATTCCTCCTAATATTGGCCCGATAATCGTCCCCACATTCATTGTCATTGGAAGTAACGCAAAAACTCTTGTTTGGTGTTCCCGTCTATTTCCAACAATCTCCGCAACCATAGTTCTCATAACGCCAACATTACCATTTAAAAGGCCACAGAGGAACCTGCTTCCAACAGCCATGTATATGTTTGTGGATATGCCAAACAGTAATGTAGCCATCAGTGTTCCAAAGGAGCCGATAAAGAGCGCTGGCTTGCGACCATATTTGTCAGAAAACCTCCCCCAGTATACCGCAGTCAAGGTCTGGCCGAAGGCAAAGCTTGTCATGACCACTGTTGAAAGTTCCGAGATCTTCGATGGCTCATCATACCCAAAGTCCTTGATCATGTAATAGAGATAAGGGCCAATGGAAGAAAAGATCAGTGGTTCGGTTAATCGGCACAAAACGATCAAAAATATCTGGCCCTTATGCGGCATGTTGAAGTACGAAGGCTTTACCTTCTCCGTTCGTTTTCCACTCATCATCTTGCAGAAGTACAGTGTTTTAAACTAAGCAGGCGCCATCCCCTCCCTGATTTATATAGATTCGTCAAACGGGGCCCTAATTGCTTCGGAGGCCGATAAAAAAATCTTGATCCTCCACGCCGCAGGCAACTAGCCGGGATATTGTCCGTCCATTTTTTTGTGACTTTTAGGTCTCTCCGATAGGTTCATAAAATTGTGATGGCTTCTCGATAAACCAATGGTGGTTACTGCAGCCGGTGCTAGTATAATGGCGATGGGCCCGTCCGGGATTCCTGTCCCCAGCACGGCAAATTGCCCACCTGTTAGCTCTTCTTCACTGGTATTAAAGAAATGACAATCTTGGGCCTATATGGTGCAATACTCCGTTCATAAATCCGTCTTCTTAATATTCCTCATGCATTGTAGTGGCTTTTACGAGCACTCTCTGCTTTTGGGGAACCACGCGACAATTAATACGGTCCTATAAGCACCATCCTTAAAGAGCCCTCCTAGCAACGTTAAACTACGTAAAATTATCGTTCTTAATCGCATTCCTTCTGCAATCAAAAATACAGCAATAACGGACCGATGACCTTCCAACAGAACTCCTCTTCCCTTCCCCGCAACCTGGATACGCTGTGTGTTGAGGACGCCTCCCGTGGGCTTGCCCGCGGAAGAGGCGTTCGAGGAAAGACTTTTTCGTGATATACATTATGATTCGTTACATGCACAATTATATATGATAGCCGTAATAAGAATAAATACCGCGCTCCTTACAGGACGCTGCTGTCATGTTTCCTCCAATTCCAATCTCACACATGTTGATTTTGCGGGACACAAAGCGCCAGGATGGGTCACTATCGATGGGTGGAGGTGGCGTTGGTGGAGGAGCGTTATTTTTGCGTTTGGCACCCATCATGCGGTCTTGTGCCAGAGCGGAGAAGGAGAACCCTGAAGGTCTTGATGGCGTTACTGGGACGTGGGTTGAGTCGTCCACGGGCTCCCCTGTTTGGTCGCGTTTGCGGAAGATCCACCCTCGTCTGGCCTTGCCATACTCCTTGTGGAAGCCGGGGATGGTGATCCCGTGGAGTTTCTTGATGAAGTCCGCCGTAAACTCGAAAATGTCAATTTCCGGGTTGGCATTGAAAATGGAATTTGAGTTTTGAACCGTCCACATGTTGATGTGCGGGTTGCCCGTGAGATCAACGTACTTGAGGTGGTCAAATTTTTGCAGGAATTCGGACAAATCGTCCAATTGAATGTTGGCGTATCCGAGGGAGAGAGATTGAAGGTCCTTCATTGTCTCAATGTGTTTGAGGTGTTCCTTTTTGACTGGGAGGCCGTGAAGGTTGAGATACTCTAGTGGCGGGAGGTATTCCAGAATGGTTTCAAAGTCCTTATTTGAAATTGGCACTGGCTTGGTCGATTCAAACATGATATTGAGCCATTCTAGATACTTTGTCGCCGGGTGAAGGGCGAGGAAATTTTTGAGGCCCTGAGACGTCAATTGGACGCACTTGGCCAGGGACAGGTGGGTGATTTTGGCCGACGCTGGGATGGACAGGAGAGCTTGTGGCGTCACCAGAGTATGGGTCAAATCTAGACGGGTGACATTGTTGAGCTTGGGGAGAAGAGACTCAAACACTTGCGCCGGAACGGCATTGCAACCGTGAAAGGAGAGCTTTGTGAGATGATAAATCGGATGCGGATTGTTAGCCAGCGACGAATGGACGAGCGAGTTTGTAAACCCGTTTTCGGAAAAGTTTGTCGAGCCGCAAAAATCCAACGAGTCCACATACGGCATGGACACCAGCATGTCCAACACACGCTTGTCAATGTCCATGTCGACCGATTCGGCCACCAAAAACTCTCTCAACCCGGGGCACAGCTCCAATGCCCGCAGAATGGTGGACGACGTGACCATTTGAATTTCGTACATCATCTTGCCCGTTCGGCCCAAGCCGATGGACGTGAACGCGCTAAAGTCGAGCACCTTGACCAGGTTGCCGTACCCGGTCTGCTCAATGGACTTGCGGAACTTGTCAAACGCCTGTGGGTGCGGGAAGGAGACGTGTCTGTAAAGAATAGGAATGCCCGCATCGTAAACGGCGTAGCATGTTGTGAGCAGGCGGGAAAAATCTCTAGTCAGATCAGGGTACGAGACGGCCGGAGAACAATCCGACGAGATGAGCACCTGCTGCAAAATGTGGGTGAGAATCTCCGGTGGCAACGTGTTGAGCGCGGGCTTCTGTATGGGTCGTCCGCTCGGCACCAGGTTGCCAATTAGATGCTGGTCGTCGTCCGCCTGCTGGACCGTGAGCGGGTTTGCGCTGGCCAGGTCCAGATGGGACGACGAATGCCACGCCGCGCGGTCCAATCCGTCATGAATGTTGTTCAGCGACGGGTGCTTGGACCCGAGTCGCGAGCTCGGACGGGAGTGGTGCAGCGGAGGGTTGTTTCCAGTGACGGGCAGGATTTGATCATGGGTATCGTAGTAAATACCAGCCAAATTATCATAGGATGGCATTCAAATTCACATAAAAGACGGCACGCTGTAGAGTGGGCAGGGTTAACAAATTCTCCAGGGAATCTGTGGCGTATGCGAACTGGGCTTGTA
This sequence comes from Blastobotrys chiropterorum, assembly GCA_030570055.1. NCBI lineage: Eukaryota > Fungi > Ascomycota > Dipodascomycetes > Dipodascales > Trichomonascaceae > Blastobotrys > Blastobotrys chiropterorum. Next base: position 27,966 of record JAJLUK010000076.1, read on the forward strand.
AAATTTATGCGGGTCGTTGCAACCTTGTCTTTTTTCCTCTGTAACACAAACACTCGCCCTCTTATATAGGGTGGGGTGGAGAAAAAAAATTATGTGCCACAATAGGTGACCACTGTGCGGCGCTACCGGCGGTCCGCTGACCGCGCCGGGTGCCACACCTAATGATGGCGCCCTCTCCTCACAGCGGAGTTACCAAACACCCCCTGAGGCTAGGGGGCAATTGCCCTAGGAGCGACCTTGTTTTGGGCTGCCACCATAGGGCCCTTACCCCAATGAGTTCTATCACTTGAAACTGGTGTTATTTTTCTTCCAATCAATATCAATTCTTGTGTCTCCCTCTTTAACCACATTAAGACTCAACCATAGCGTTACCCCTAGGACCACCGGGGGGTAAGAGTGCCCTGCGGGCAGCCTTCTTTTCTAGAAAAGAAGCAAAAGCACTGGCACACAAACTCCGCGTAGCGGAGCTACCTTTTTTTGCTTCTTTTTCGGAGAAAAAAAGAAGCCGCCGGAGGCTACACATCCCCTAGGACCGCTGGCGGCAAGAGTGTCCTGCGGACGGCCTTCTTTTCTAGAAAAGAAGCAAAAGCACTGGCACACAAACTCCGCGTAGCGGAGGTACCTTTTTTTGCTTCTTTTTCGGAGAAAAAAAGAAGCCGCCGGAGGCTACACACCCCCTAGGACCGCTGGCGGCAAGAGTGTCCTGCGGACGGCCTTCTTTTCTAGAAAAGAAGCAAAAGCACTGGCACACAAACTCCGCGTAGCGGAGCTACCTTTTTTTGCTTCTTTTTCGGAGAAAAAAAGAAGCCGCCGGAGGCAACACAGCCCTTCAGAGAAAGTGACCCGCTAGGGCCCTGAGGTGGACGCTCTTTTATAGTTTAAAACGCCGTTAAGCGCCGACCTGTCGCTTTTATTACCTGTCACACACCTTCCGCTTTGGGCGATCACGGGGTGCGCCGCACAGGAGCCCCTTTTTTTTTTCCGGTTCGCTTTTCTCGTTCCTTCCGGAGCGGAAAAGGGAAGGACCCCAGTGCCGACACAATGGGCCAAATAGCAGGGCTGGTCCGCAGTCGTACGTACGTATAGACGATGATCACTCAGCGACAAAGGAACCGGCGATCCAGATCAGCGCAGAGAGTCGAGCCGGCAGTCGGAGAACGGTCGCCACGGCAACCGCAGGAATCCCGATCGTCTGCTGACTTAATATGGGAAAGGCCCACGTTTGCCGTTGCCGGGCCAACAATCAACGGGCTCCTTGTGCGTGTGTGGTGGAGGGCGACAAGGAGGACCGATCACCGTTAGAGCGGAGCGGTAGCGTGTGTGTGTGTGTGTGTGTGTGTGTGTTAGCTATACAAAACACCGCCATCAACACCACCACGAAACAGGACCGCACCGCCATCCAGCCCAAAACTCCAGCGCTGAAGCCTGAAGGTTTCAGGGAACGTGCACCCTCCGGGGATCTACAGGAGTCGCACACATTTTTGGCCATTCCACCCTACGGTCCCCCTGATTTTCGCCGACGCATGGACGCGCGCAATTTCCGGATGGGGCAATCGCCGTGGGTTAGGGCAGAGAGGCCGGGTAAATTGAGTAAAAAATAGGTTTGAGACAAGGGCAGCGCCAACACACACGTAATAATATGGCTGCGTAATAATAGGCGGCTATTATTAGCACGGTCAAATGACCACGGTCCTTGTGTGGATCCCAGCTTGTGGGGAGAGAGAGGACTACAAAGCTCTTGTTGTCGTGAGAGCCTCCTTAAATTCCCCGACTTGGGGGTGGTCCTTCCTAGGGAGGCAGTTGGCGGCCTCGCCATGCGTCCCAAACGGGCAGTGTGGTATGCACGGACGTTTCTTTTTCTGCTGACACTCATGTACGTGGCCCTTTCTTTTGGGTGCGTAAATTTAGGAGGACATTTTGTGTGTCGTTTCTTTTTCTGCATTTTTTTTTTTTTTTTTTTTTTTTTTCCTTCTTTCTTACGTGTAATATAAAAGTTCCCCTGAGTCCTGATTTGGCACCTTTTTTTTTTCTTTTCTCTCCTTGACTCCATTTTTGGACACAACACCACACACACACGTTCGTTACCACACACACGCTTTTTCTAACTCCACACAATGAAAGGATTAATTCTCGTAGGCGGTTACGGTACTCGTCTCAGACCGTTGACCCTGACCTTGCCAAAGCCGCTGGTGGAATTTGGCAACAAGCCCATGATCCTGCATCAGGTCGAGTCGCTGGCCGCAGCCGGCGTCAAGGACATTGTCCTGGCCGTCAACTACAGACCAGAGGTCATGGTCGAGACACTGAAGCAATATGAAGAGAAATACGGCATTAACATCACCTTCTCGGTCGAGACTGAGCCATTGGGCACGGCCGGACCGTTGAAGCTCGCCGAGAACGTGCTCACCAAGGACGACTCTCCATTCTTCGTCCTCAACTCTGACATTATCTGTGACTACCCATTCGCCGAGTTGGCAGACTTCCACAAGAAGCATGGCGGCGAGGGCACCATTGTTGCCACCAAGGTGGACGAGCCTTCCAAGTACGGTGTGATTGTGCACAAGCAAGGTTCGACCCAGATCGACCGTTTTGTCGAAAAGCCAGTCGAGTTTGTCGGCAACAGAATCAACGCCGGCATCTACATCCTCAACCCATCCGTCATCGACCTGATTGACCTCAGACCAACCTCGATTGAGAAGGAGACCTTCCCTGCCCTGGCCGAGCGAAACACGCTCCACTCGTTCGACCTCGAGGGCTACTGGATGGACGTTGGCCAGCCAAAGGACTTCCTCTCGGGCACGTGTCTGTATCTGACGTCGTGCGCAAAGAAGAACCCAGACATGCTCGTGCCATCGTCCGAGCCATACGTTCACGGCGGCAACGTGCTCATCGACCCATCGGCCACAATCTCGCCAGACGCAAAGATCGGACCAAACGTTGTGATCGGCCCTAACGTCACCGTCGGCGCTGGCGCCCGTCTTCAACGTTCGGTCATCCTGTCCAACTCGACCATCAAGCCACACGCCTACGTCAAGTCCACCATTGTTGGCTGGAACTCCACCGTCGGCAGATGGGCCCGTGTTGAAAACGTGTCCGTGCTCGGCGACGATGTTGAGGTCAAGGACGAAGTTTACGTCAACGGTGGCCGCGTCCTCCCACACAAGTCCATTGCTGGTAACGTTGAAAAGCCAGAAATCATTATGTAAAAAGAATATTTAATCACTAATATATAATTACACTCCCTATCGTTAATCCGCGAAGACATGTCACCATCTCTGGGGTCCTTACAGTGCCTCCGGCGGCTTCTTTTTTCTCCGAAAAGAAGCAAAAAAGGTAGCTCTGCGAGGCAATGCTAGCGCATTTACAGCAGTTCCTTTCGCCTCTATTTTGAAAGTTTTCTAATCCGTAAAGCCATCCATGCCAGCGGAAGCACGCTGAGAATAGTTTTCTGAAAAAATCGGACACGGCGACTACACTCGCATTCCTAGCTCTAAAGTATGTCGGATTGAGGCAACTGCGTTGTATAAACTCGCACAGTCATCTATAGTTCATCGACCGGAGAATGTTTTCACATTGAATCGATTAGGTGCTACTACTCCAACTTTGATGCCAAAGGGAACGGCGAATATACCGCGGGGATCACTGAAATCCTGAAACCTATATTCAGCTTTCCAAGTAATTGTCTTAATTAGACGAAAGCAAGTCTCTTGGCTCATCATTTCAAACATCATATTAAAATATGCGGTCTCAGTCTCCGGCCCGTTCGATAACATTTCGAGCGGCCCTTTGGCGTTAAAAATTACTTGATACAACAATTCACCCCTACTGCGCAGTTTTTGCATTTCAATATGGCGATTTGGTGGCGTCACCTCTG